>VZTD01000172.1:3646365-3766850 GCA_013397725.1 Rhagologus leucostigma
GGAGGAACCGGCCCGGTCCCCCCGCGGCCGTCCGGGAGCGGCCCCGGCCGGATCTCCCGTCTCCCGGGAATGTCTCCGCCCGGCGCCTGGCAGAGAGGGCTGCGGCCGGTCCTCCGGGGCTCTCCGCCCGGGACGAGCGCTCCTGGCTGGTCCCCAGCCCACGGGGCAGTGGCTGCCCAGGCCACCTCGGCCCGGCGGCGGCGGCAGGGAGCGGGGGCGGCAGGAGCCGNGGGAGCGGCGCGCCCCGCCCCACTCAGTGACACAGGCATCGTGTGGGGAGGCGCCGGCGGCGCGGGCAGCGGGGCCGGGCGGGAGTGACCGGGCGTCGTAGCGGCGGCGACTGTGAGCCGAGTCCGGAGCATGGCAGGGGCTGGAGCCGCTGCGGAGGCTGCTGCTGGTTTCCCTCCTTCGCCGCCTCCTCCCTCCCGCCGGGAACTTTTCCTAGCGGCTTGTGGCGGTGCCTCCCCCCGGTGGTGGCAGCAGCGGCGGCGGCGGCTGCTGCGTTCGGCGGTGCCTCCTGGGCCGGGGCTGGGGCTGCTGGGGCTGGTTTTCTCTCGTTTCTGCTGCAGTAAGTGGAACTTTTCCCTTTGGCCGACGGGCGAGGGGGCGGGTGGAGGAAGAGGAGGAGAGAAACCCGAGCCCCGGCAGCGCCGGGGGACGCGGCCGAGTTGAGGGAAACTTTGTGTGGCGCCCGGCGGCAGGGAGGGGTGGCGGGGGCTGCCGGCCGCCCTGCACTGGGAGAACCGGGCGGGACGTGGCCGGGATGGCGGAGAAGGGAGGAATGCGAGGCGGGATCCGAGCCCGAGCCCTCACGGCGGAAACCCACGGGCGCTTTCCCCCGGGGACACCCGCTGCGGCCGCCGCCTGGAGAGCGGGTGTCCCGGGAGGCCAGGTTTCCCTGGCCGTCGGGCTGGGGTGGCCGCGGCCCGGGTGGGGCAGCAGGGGAAGTTTATTCGCCGTGGCTGGGGCTTTCCCCGGCGGACGGCAGGTTATCGGCTGTAATTCCCCTCCTGAGCGGCGGGATTTCGCTTGTTTGCGGGAATTCACGGGAGCTTCCCACCCTTCTCCTTTCCCATCCTGTGGGAAGGACAGAAGGATCTTGGTGTTACCCGAGTGCGCCTGGGGGGAGGAATAGTATGCGCTTTGCCTCTGGCGGTGTGGGCTCGTGTCGTTGTTCCCTCTCACTGAGAGTGAAACCCGTGCTAGTTTCGGTGTTGGGTCGCTCGCCGCTGCTGCTGAGGTGGGATTGTTTGCTTGCTCTACATCACCCGCATCCTGAGCAGCTGCTGCCGGGGGCACTGCGGTGAGGGGCCCCGCCGGGCTTGGCGTGACCACTCGCAGGAAAATGCCATCACCGACTCCCCCCTTCCCGTTCATCTTCCTGTGGGGAACAAACAAGCGACGTAGCAGTTGGAAACTGAGCAGGAATTTATTTATGTATTATTTGTGTTGTACTGCATGCGGTGTAGTGTGCGTAGTGTCATTTTTTTACAGTAGTGGTAGATGAGAGGGGATAAAAGTAGACTTGGATAAGAGCAAATCGAAAACCCTCATCCTGCCGTTGTATTCCCAGTGCAGTAATGAATAGTTGGCAAGGATATTTTATTATAGGAGACGCTTTGTCCCTTCCCTCTTTAATGAAGGAGGAACAAGTTAGAGGAGGTAGTCTCTGGAGGTTCATGTGATAAAAATACCCAGGAACGAGCAAGCCATGCCACCGTAAAACACTTGTGTAGTATCTGAGAAATGCTTTCTCGGGGAGGGAGTTGAGGCGCTGCTGCTGTAGGATTGTGCTCGTGCATGTAATAGTCTCCCCCCTCTGGCAATGATGTAGCTTTCAAAAAAGATGATTGTTACTAAGTTTGTAAATATTGAGAAGGCATCACAGCTCAAACTTTAAGGCTTGAATATTTAGTTTTCGTATAGTTGGCAAACTTCTTGCACTAGTACTTTTCTCCCTTCCCTTTGTTCAGGGTTATTTCTGCTCTTTTGCAATTAGAAAAGTGAAGCTGCAGACTTGACATAACTTTGACAAGCTATTTTTACATCTAAATGTGAAGATAATAGTAACAATGAAGTTAAGAGCATCCGTGCCTAGTGTCATACGGCGACTCAACCATTTTAGTCTTGATGAGTGTAATTCGGATGTCAGTCTTCCCAGATTGGTTTTTTTTGCGTAAGTGAACTTGACTGATAACACTTCAGAACATCCGCCAGAAGCGGCAATGTTGTGTTGAAATAATTTTGTTCTTCGAGCACAAAGTTTTGAAGTATAATCTCTGGATAAAAGGGAAAACTTAAAAAACTTCTAATGACTTTTGGACTTGGAGGTAGTCAGCAGGGGAAGGGTTTTTTTGCAATATCTTAGGTTTTAGTTTTCTTTTCACCTTGAAATTTCCCACAGTTGTTTTGATTATCACTGTAACATGTGACTGTGAAGGAAAAATATTATTGCTGTGGCTTTTAAGAGTGCTCTTAAATATATTTTGAGCATGTTTACATGTTGATGGAACCCAAAACTTACTTTTGGTTGCCTTTTGTCCTACTGCGCTGCCAATTCTGATAATGCTAGTAAAAGGAAGATTTAAAAATAGTACCACAAAAAATCCAAACCCTAGTAGAATAAAGTCATTACAGGACCAAATCAATTTTTATCCAGTCATTTCGATTGACAGTTAGAAACAATGATTTATTTGAGCTGTAATTCCTCAGAGAAATATGGCCAAAAACATCTTAACATTCATACCAAAAAACTGAGGGGGGGAAGAGAAAATATATCAGGAATCGGAAATAACAGCAACTTTTCTATTTTTCAGTAAAAACAGACCTGCTTTAATAAATGCTGCTCCTTTTTTGGAAGCAAGACTGTTGGGTTCGGGTTGTACGTACAGGTACTTCTTCCACTTCTCAAACAGTGCACGATGCAGTGAAGTGCATACCAAACTTAAAGATCAAACTAGTTTAACCTTGAACTAGGGGAGATGTATGGCATCCATAAGAAGCATTCCAGTGCCTCGTTAGTTTGCACACAGTGAAAAGTTTTTTGCAAAGTTTTTTTGAATGTAAGTATGAATTAAAAATAAGCAAAACCATAAAGTGAGGTGAATAGAAAGATGTACAAGATGCGTGTTTCGGGTATTTTGTTGAAGAAATAATTATTTTTTTCAATTTGTATTGCTGGTTATGTTAAGCTTATCAGTAAGGCTAGAAAAAGAAATGTACATATGTCTTCTAAGATCCCAATGAATTTTTTTTCTTAAAGCAGCCTGGAATTCAGAACTCCAGACTGGTAGTAGAGCTGGAAGAATTTGATTATAAAGCTGTAGATAATATGTGTGCAGTGTACTATGTACAAAAATTAAAAAAAAAAAGAAAATTCCCAAGTAATTATTGACAAGACCAATCTGACTATAAACCTTTTTACTCCTTTTTTGGGTTAAGTATGGGAAATTAGAATGTCAAGCAAAGCAGGGTACTAACTTGGAAATGAGAAGGTGTAGTAGAGTGTTCAGAAAGACAACAGAATGTGGTTTTTCCTTGTTATATGTTAAATGTAGTGTTAATAGTTTAGAAATCCATGTCTCAATATGCATTTATTTTTTGAAAATGGTATGGAAATAAATGCACATTTGAACAGGTGTTTGATGAAGCAATATGACAACAGTGAAAGAAGGAGTAGGAATGCTATAAAAGGTATTTGAAAAATTGGAATGAAATAGTGGTGAACCGTGTAGTAGGCTGGGCAGTGTATGAAACTGCTGTGTGAAGAAACAGCAGCTGTACTGTTAGGAACAACAGATAAGAGAGTTTAAATCTGGATTGTTTGATAATTAGCAAAAATTTTTAAAAAGCTGTCAGAAGTTTATTGAGCCTGTACTTGAGGATAACTCGTTGGAATATAAGGTGTGATCTTTTGAAAGAATTCTTAGCTCTGTTTCGTTGTGGTAAGTCTGTCATTTTCAATGTTACTATTACACTGTGATGCTTCTGGCGTGCAAGAACTCCCATATATATGGAAATGAAGTACAATGTTATTTGAGTTAAGATCTGAATGCTTGGAGTATCATAAAAAAACTGTGATGGTTTAGCCACTTGTGCTACATAAAAGTTGAACAGTTACTTGATTTAAACAGTGTTTCTCTTTTGCCTTCTTAAACAACTTAATTTTATGTCATGGAATATGAATATTGTTAGTGAACAAAAGGTGGCTCTAGCGGGATTTTCTTTTTGTAAGATTAGAGAGTCAAGTATCCTGTTTAGAAATATGGTCAAATCTAGGTTGTTTTCTTTCTGATCCTTTTTATGTAGTATTCCTGGCAGGGTGACATTGAGAAACAAAGGGCTGTTCTGTAGCAGGAGAAGCAAAAATATGTTGCCTTTATAGAGCACTTGTATCGGCTGATTACCTTTCAGGTGCTGGTAGTAGAGCTTTTAAGGTAGGCACAATGAGATGTAAATTGCATCTGATGTGAGAAGGGAAAAGGAGTTTGGGAGTGTGTTGCTTCAGAAAGCAGTGTGTGGGGCTAGTGAGTGTAGCATTTGTGGAGCTCAAAGCAAAAAGAAGTTGGAAACTCTAGAATCAAAAGTCTGAGTTTCAATTTGTAGAAACAAAGTCCAGAGTGAATGAAATTAGGGTAAGAGAAATATAAAACCCAGTACACAGAAGATAATCTTGCTAAGTGCCAGCTACCTGCGGTGCTGTTGGTAAATGTTGTCCTTTTCTAGTGTTGATCTGGTTATCTGTTGAAGAGCAATAAACTTTGCATCCGGCATTACAGCAGCCTGTTGCTGCGGAGGTGGCCTGCTCTGCTGTTCTGTGGCTGAACTCAGCTTTGTCCAAAGAGCTCTTTATCGGAAAGTGCGGCTGCAGACTGGTTGGATATGTCTGCAAGGAAGTGAGAGTGCTGAGATTGTGTGTTGTCTTCTTGCTCTGGAGCCCCTGTACACTGCCTCTTAAAGGTGGCTGTGTGATGACAGATTACTTTGCTCTAGCACTGTTTGTGTTTGTACTTCTTGTTTCCAGTTTTGAAAGAATGTGTTGTATTGAATGAGGATTACTGGAACTGTTGTTGGTTGGTTGGTTGTTTTTTTTACCCTGATGATTCTATTCTGATTGGTATGTGGATTGTAATGCAGAAGTTTCTGTCAGGAATTTTCTAAGGCACCTGATAGTTGGAACTGAGTGACCAGATTTGCTGAGTGAAAAATAGGTATAGGTGCAATTATTTAATTATTATTACTTTGTTATGCCACGTGTTGTTGTGTTTTGTTGTCGTTAGAGGTGGAAGTATATATGGTGTTTAAAGGTACATTTAACCAAAACTCTTCTGTGTTTCTATGGTTTGGTTTTGGTAGGGTTAGGCTGTCTAAAACAACATTTTTGAACAGTACTTATTTGAAGGGCAGTTGTATTCAGCGCCTCAGGGTTCATACGTATCTGAAATGCAGTAATGTATTTTCATTGAGAGGATGAAGGTGATGAATTCTTTGGTTAGGCATGAAATAGGTTGATCAAGCTTTCATCTTAAGTAAAGGGATCATTAGTATTATTCTTTATTCCCGGTTAGAAAGCAGAAAGATTGCCTAGAAAAGAGTATCATCTGAGTATGGGAAGAAATCACAAGAAGAGCTAAGAAAGAAAAGGTGGGAATAGCTAAATATGGAAAAAATGCAAGGAAATATGTGAGAAGCAAATAAAAAGTGACATGTGCAGTAAAGACTGTGTCAAGGAAAATAATTATTGTGTTTCTGTCTCTGATGTGGGGAGAGACGATAAAGCTGTTGGGTGAAAGCTTGTCTTACTCCCCTGGATGTCCCAGACGGTGGAGGTGTGAAACAGTGGGTTAAAAGGAGGTGGAGGTGTGTATGAGTGAGGCTCCTGAGGGGGCTCATGGCCAATATTTACAGTGATTCTAGAAAAGCTGGCCTGTGGTTGCTTATTACACAAATTAGTACATAAGTTCGTGATGAAGAGCTTCGAGGTGTAGCACAACTTCCAAGTCATGCTGAAAACACCAAACTAACTTTTCCGTGTTATTCAATACATGAATGCTTCAGGCGTTACTTTTCAGGTAATTAACTTTCAGACTTTGGACTGTTTCAAATGTGAACCCAAAAATTGGTCTTTCTGTCCAAAAGTTAGCAATAGAAGAAAATTAGCAGCAGGAATGAAAAAAACTTCAAAGTCTTAAAGCTTCTGTTGATGTCCTCTATCCTTTTACCTTGGTTCTCCCAAGTGTATGGGAAGGTAAAAGTAGGTAAAGCTTAGCGTGTTATCAAGAAGGTCACTTTTAGTTCAGGTAATGAAAAGCAGTAACAAGCTTCCAGACAATCTTCTTTTATCATAACTACATTCTTCTGTTCAGTATTTTTGCTTCTTTTCAGTTGTTTTTCAAGTAGTGTACAAGGAGTAAAAGCAATTTTTAATTTTTTAATAGTGTAAAATAGCATCCATCTTATTCTCAATATGAAGACTAATCAAGTGTAACTCACCTTGAGTTGACAGGGATACTAAGATTATCTGCAGCAGTAGACAGCTCTTGTCCATTTCCCTTCCCCAACCCCCCTCCCACGTCAGATTTTCATTATCTGGCATTTAAGATAACTTTATATGTCTACAGGGATTTGTTGTTTTCTTCTTTTCCATTAGTCAAGGTTTGCATAACATGATAGCTCTTAAACTAGTCCTGGGATTAGTTTGTGCAGAGCAGAATGTTTTCCGAAAGTGACTGTTGTTTTGAATTCTTGGCAGGTGTAAGTGCTATCAGTGTAATGCAGTGGCATGTGCAAAATTTGGAGGCATTGAAATGGCAATCTCCTGCTAAAGGTGAATAAAGACTAGTCAAACAGGTCCCCATAGCTGTTAGTGTACAGATGAGTGGAAAAAACAACTGAGCTAGCTTGATGAATTTACTGGTTACTTTTGGATGTATTTTTATTAGCCCCTCAGTTAGAAAATTACAGATTAGTGTTAGAATTAACTTTTTCTTACTCCTGTATTGTGTGGGCATTCTTTGCCCACTTCTGTTGCTTTTTTTGCTTGAAATACCACCCATGCTGCATGCTAATTATTGCTGGGACTTGCATACCTAAAATGAACCTATTGCACAAAGAGATGCTGGAGAAAGAATATGAAGAAGTTGAGATCATGTTTAAGATGGGTAACTTAATTTCTTTTCAGTGTACATAATTTGGTAGAAAAATAGTCACTTTAGTCAAGTATGAGTTAAACTACATCAAATACCAAGTAACTTCTTCATAGTAACAGAGTGAGGGAGCAAGACTTCTGACTCATGACATAACTTGGGGGTAATTTCTTTCCCGCAATTCCTTTAACTTCTCCAACATCACCTGTTGGCCGTTGTCACAATGAATGACTGACTCTGCTAAGGTTTATTGCTAAGGGTTGGAGAAGTGAACTCAAGAGCTGTTAAGCTTAATATGATTTTTAATATATTTGTAAAGATAGATAATTGCATTATGAAAACCCACTTCCCAGCCCTTCACCAGTGCTTCTGTTTCTGTTTTAAACACTTCAGTGTGCTTTTGATTTCAGCAGATAAACTTCCTTGCAACAGAAGTAATGTTGTTATGACTTTATTAAAGCACTATATCGCTTAAAAAGACACTGTAGTTCTAAAGCAATCAACTATAAGAAATTGATGGTTGTGACCATCAACATTAATGACTTTTTGGGAAATTCAAATGCATCCTGTTGAAAGTTTCAGTGTGTTATTTGTAGCCGAGGTAGCTTAAAATAGTCTACCTCTGGTAACTAGCAAGTGGGATACAGCCATTTATCCAGGATATGGTGTATAGGAAGAAGCATACTGAGTTCAGTGTAGCTGTTTGAGCAGTTTGAGGTATCAGAGGTAGTTCAGGCTTCTGCATGTGGTTTATATGGTCTAGTTCCAATCTTTAAGGTCCCTTCCAACCCACACCATTCTATGACTGTGTAACACAACTGTTAAATTCAACAGCTGTAAAATAGTAAGGTTTTTTACTACAACCAGATTATCACAGTTGATGTATCAGTGTTTTCACCTGAATATTTAATAACTTATGCTACCTCCTGATAAATTAGAATGTAAACTGTTGTGGAGAAATAGATTTAAAGATCTTCCATGAAGCTTACACAAACGATTCTGCAGAGAGTGTTCTGCCTTACAGAAATAAGTGAGCACTGTGTGACTGTAGAACTGTTAGTGAAAGTTCTTTTTGTGATGAATTTCCAGAGCTACTCTACAGCTGTGTTTTTTGAGTCTTAAGAGACATGGCTTAGGTAGAATAAATTGTTGTGGCTACAAATAGGTGAAAACTGAAGTGAAGTGAGGAAAAGCAGTTATGGTGGTGTCTCCACAATCTGAGACTGCTGTGAAAAGAGGTCCTGAACTGATTGCTCTAAGTAGGACAAGACACTGGACAAAGGAAGAACAGTGAGTGTTATTAACCTTAAGGGTCTTTTAACAGGATTTCCTAAAATTTCCTTGTAGCCAAACTGGTGAGATATGTTTTGGGAAGTGGGTTATTAGATGGGTGAAAATTTGTGTGTCCTGCTGAACTCAGAAGGTTCTGATCAGCTGTATGGAGTCCACCTGGAGGCTTGTCACTGGTGGCACCAGTACAGGGGCAGTTTGTCTGCATTCTGACCTCTCTTCCAGGTCGTAAGGCACTTAAAGCAAACTGTGGATACGGTGGATGACTGTGAGGGTCAGTTCATCTGCTGGAGACTGGGGCTGATTGAGTGGGATGTCCACAGGTCAGAAATAACTGTTGGAAACCTTGTAAAATTCAAAAGCAAGTGCCAAGCCAAGTCTCTCTGGGGAGGAATGACCCCATGCAGCAGCAGCGATATGGTGCAGACTGGTGACAAGTACCTTTACAGGAAAGAACATAAGGGTCCACGTGGGACAGTTTGTGCCTTTGTGGTGCAAGAGGTGCAGAGCACACTAGGCATGGTCAGCCAGTTGAGAGAAGCAATTATTCTCTACTATTTGGAGCTTGTGAGACTGCATCAGAAGTACCATGCACAGTTTTGTGCTCCCAAATGTGAGGGGGGTGCTGATGTGCCTGTGAAAGACCACTAAGGTAGGGAGTCAGCACATGATGTATGAAGAGGGCTGGAAAAGTGAGTTTGTTCAGCTTTGAGAAATGTCTGAAGTGGGAGATCCTAATTGCTGCTGGCTCTGTCTAATAGGCAGTGAGAGGGAAAGGAAAGACTCTCCTTCGCTATGCACAGGGAAAAGATAAGAGGCAGCAGACACAAGCTACAACAAGGGAAATCACTGTGTGTTAGCAGTATGTTTTCCCACACAGAGAATGAAGCACTGAAACAGGTTGTGGGATCTCTCTCCCTGAAAATATTCAGAACCTGACTATGGTATGACCCCTGAGCAATTTGATCTGACTTCAAAGTTGGCCCTGCTTTCAGTTGGGGATGGGATTGGATAACCTCCAGAAGTCCCTTTCAGTCTAAATGAGCCTCATACTGTGCATGGGCAGTCAGGGGCTAGTATACTATAGTTGCTAGCCCTGGAAGAAAAGTAGAAGTAGTTGGAAGTCTTCTATTTAGATTAAAATGTCAAAGTAAAGTCTGAAACAAGTTTTTCGTATGAATCAATTTGACTGCTTAAAACTTACTTTAAAATTGGATCCTGTTGTTACTTCCTAATGTAAGTTTTAACTGTTAGAAAATTTGTTAAATAAAGATCTGCCTAAATCTTTTCTGTTACTTCAATAAGTAGCCAGTAAGAGCAATCCTGTACAGCACAGAGCTGGGTGACAGTGTGAGACATACTGAAAATGCTGCTTAGGAGAAAACTGAGCAGCTATTAAACAGCATTCCCTAGGCTTCATGATGCAGTTCCTGGACAAAAGAGGGTTAATTTTCTGGAATGACCTGCAGGGAGCTGGCCTTAAGAGCTAAAAAAAAGCCAGCAGTGTCAGCAATGCAGGGGGCAGCAGGCATCCCATAACTTTGTAATGTAACTGGTAACTCATCAGATTTTGTTATGGACAGCTGAGATTTGCTTCTCCTGACAAAATAAGTTTTATATTTCATTGTATGACCACAATTGTTCAATATTGGCAGATAATGCTAAAACTTTACAGGTAATTGAAAATGTGAAGTTAATATTTGGCTGCCTTCTCTGAAGTTGTTTGAGACTTTGCTACGTTACATAGTGCAAAGTACAGCCTCCCTTTTTACATAGTGCAAAGTACAACCTCCCTTCTCTTCTCCCAGACCTCAATTCTCCCGAGAGTGGGTGGTATGTGGAAAGACAACATATGAAAAGTGAAGGAGTGGTCTGCTTAAGGCAGTCAGCTTTCCTAGGGATTGAAGGTCTTGTTCTTTCCTCTAGAAGGGCATCACACACGCGTCGGTGTTCCTGACCAGTTTTTGATAGCTTTCTGGTTTCAGTGTAGGAAATATAGTAGTGGGGGCAGGGAATGCTGCATTTTTACAACTGTTACTGAATGCTTAGAATTTCAGGTACTACTTACTAATTTCACAGAAAAACCGAAACAGAAACTCCCCAGAACTGAAAATCCTGGTAACAGAGTGTTTATGTAAAGCAATTCAGAAATTTTGCTTGTGCAGAAGTTTTTCATAGCTATGTGGACCATGTACACTCGTACCACTAAATGCAGTGGTCAGTCTCTCTGATTCTGCCATGTCCCTTTCTCCATTTAAAGTTGAAGTGATGTTCAGTTCCATGTGACTTGAATTTTTGCCTTATTGTTCCTATGTAAAAATAATATTCTACTAAAGACAAAGATGTTAATACAACAGTATTTTTTCATTTGCTGTGTTCTCCCCAAAATGGCTGAAATGCCCTAGATAGTGGTTTTGTGGGAATTTTTTTGTTTGTTTTAAGTTATCCCAAGCGAGGAGGTTTGTGCTTAAAACTTCTGTCTTGGTTAGGTTAGAAATTTCATAGACCTTGCTTTTCAGTATGGCACACCTTTAAATGTTGATAGTTTTGGCTTGTCAAAACCAGCCAGCATTTCTGGTGGTGTATATCAGAGTTATTTGGGGTTTCTTTGTTGATTTGTTAAACTGCATTGTGTTGGTGCTGAATGAACCAAGACAAAGGAAAGCAACTTGTGTACTCTTTACTTTGGCTTCATTGGCTGTTATTAACTGAACAGTTCAGAAATCCTTCTCCTTTCAACCCCTACCTTTGAGTAGGTAAAATATAGCACAGTTCTAGGACGTGTAGCTTGAATGTGGTCACGTTTTTATTAAAGCTTATGTCTGAACATGAAGTTAAACAGTAATTGTGAAATTCAGAAATTGGCAGTTAATTGGTTCTCTGCATTGACTTAAGTTTGCCTTGATAATGAATGGAGAAGTGGAGTCGGAGAAGTGCAGTGTAGTATGGGAAGAACGGAAAGTATATAGGTATGAATAACAAAATAATTAAGTACTGATATAGCACTGCACAAGTCTCTAAATACAAGCACAGAAATATGCTAATTCTTGATTTATATCTTCATTGCTTCTCCTAGCCAGCTGGGCTGACTGTCATTTCAGCATGTGTGCTGTGCAGTCTTGTAATTAATATGTAGATTCTGGCTGACCATTGCAGCTTTCCTGTGCTGCCTGGTGTAAATACTGTGAAATGCATGAAAGATCAGGTATTAATTAATTTGACTTTCCTAGTCACTGAACTTTCCCTGAGGAACAAGGACTACTGAACCAGAGGCAGAGCCTGTCTCATGAAGTAAGGTGGAGGGTTCTTTCCCAAAAGCATTGCTAACTTGTGAGGAGGGTTTTCAACTATGCATGTTGAGATGGCCTCTGATTTTTCTCTAATCTGAAGAGAAGCAAAGATGAAAGGAGCAATCAACAAGTGGCCAAGGGGGATATGATGGAAGCTGTTTTTATCCCTTCCATTGTGAAGGCAGCACAGATGAGCACAACTGCAGACTTAGGATCTCATTGGGATTCCAGCAATATTGTGGAATAGCTTGCATGACTGGAGTAATGCAATTTACTGGATTTGTACCTTTCAGGAAAGGCAGGCTGGCAAGGTGAGGAAGAGGTACGTAAGAGTGTCTAGAATGCTTGGAGCTAGACTGGTATGGATAAACAGAGAGCTGGAATTCAGGAAAAGGAGAGTTCATGAGCTTTGGAAGAAGGGGCAGGCAACTCAGGAGGACTGCAAGGATGTTGTGATGTTTGCAGGTAGAAAATTAGAAGAGACAAAGCCCAACTGGAACTTAATCTGGCTACTCCTGTAAAAGAAAGTAAAAAGTGTTTTTTACAAATACATGAGCAACAAAAGGAGGGCTGAGGAAAATCTCCATCCTTTATTGAACGTGGGGTAAGGGTGACGTACATAATGGATTCTTTGCCTCCATATTTAATGTTAAGACTAGTTGTTCTCTGCGTACCTAAGACCTCTGAGCTTGGAAGACAGGGATGGGGAGCAGGATGAAGCCCCTATATTCCAAGGATAAATGGTCAGTGACCTGCTGTGTCGCTTAGACACACACACAGATCTGTGGGGCTAGATGACATCCACCCAAGACTGCTGAGAAGGCTGTCAAAAGTGCTCACTAAGCCACTTTGAATAATTTACTGGCAGTCCTGGTTCTAGTTCACTGGAAGTTAGCAAATGTGATGTCCACCTACAAGAAGGGCTGGAAGGAGGATCCAGGGGACTCAGGCCTGTCAGCCTGACCTCAGTGCCAGGGAAGGTTATGGAGCAGATCGTACTGAATGCCATCACTCTGCATGTGTATGTGTGGCACTTAGGGACTTAGTTTAGTGGTGGACTTGGCAGTCTTAGCTTAATGGTTGGACTTGGTGATCTTAAAGGTCTTTTCCAGCCTAAACAATTCTGTGATATTTAAATCCCGCATCTGGACTGAGATGACTCCATTCAACAGCATAGGCTGTGGCCTAAGAGGCTGGGAGGCAGCTTGGGAGGCACAGGTACAGGGCCCTGGTGAACAACAAGTTGAGCAGTACCAGCAGTTTGTCCTCACAGCAAGGAAAGGTGACCTCATCCTGGCCTCTGCTAAGCATGACAGCAGATTGAGGGAAGGGGTCTTTTATCTCTCTTTGCCACTGGAGCACTGTTTCCAGTTTGGGGCTCATGGTGCCAGGGGGACACTGAGCTACCAGAGCAAGCCTGACAGTGGGTCACTGTTGACTGGAGCACCGGGTGTGTGAGGAAAGGCTGCAAGAGCTGGGCCTGATCAGCCTGGAGAAGGGAAAGCTGCAGGAAAGGAACCCTTATTTGCTGCCTGATGAGTACATATCAAGAATGTAGATCAACGCTTTCTTCAGAAATGCCCCTCACAAGGGAATAGGAACAAATTGGAGTGTGGGAAATCCTGAGCCAATGTAAGGAAGTAAAACTTCTCTGTGAGGGAGCAGGTGCCCAAAATATTTGAGGAATCAATGTTCTGTGGTAATATTCCAAACTTGACTGGATGAATCTCCAAGCAGTCTGATATAACTGGACCTAGTTTGAGCAGGAGTGAGTGGCCTCTTGAGGTCCCTTGCCTCTTTACCTACATGAAATCATTATTCTCTATATCAATATTAGAGCTCATTTGCCTTTGCCAGTGATAAATGCATTATGAAGAAACCTGTGCCTACGAGTTCACTTGTGTTTGTGGGTAATTGCTAGGTAACCTGGTTGGAGATGATCACTATAGCTTACATCTGTGTTTGACATGACCTGTTGAACACTTTGGAGACATCACAGGATTTCTGTGGAAGTTTGCTTGGTTTTTTCCCTCCCCTCTACAGGCTGGTGCTGATGATTAGTGACTCCTGGGACTTGAGTCTGAATGCTTCAGTCTGACAAATGAAGTCAGAGTGATTAAGTCAAGAATATCTTAATAATGCTCATAATTTAGACTCTGGGATAGACATGAGCTTTTTGGGTAATCTAGCAAGATGCATATTATAGCTAATCTCATGGTTAGGATGGCAGCTTGCGTAAATACTGCTGTGTAGCAGAAACGTGACTTGCTACTTTATAATGAAAGAGAGCAAACAGCAGTGAGCGAACACTCTGTATTGTATTTTTGGGTTCTGATTGAGTTGCCTTGTTTTATTTCTGTTAGTCTGTGAAATGGCACGTTTATTATATGGTAGTGTTGAAACAACAACCATTTAACTTGGAAGGAAAGCTGTTTTTTGGACTGGGTTGGCATCTGGAACACCAAGCCACGTTTTTGCAAGTTTGTGGCTAGGTGGAACAGAATATACTGCTACGTCATTGGTAACTTCCAAATTTTGAAATGACGCAGAAGTGATGGGCAGTAACTCCTCAGGCTTCTGTGATATTTAGTGCCCAATCCCTCACCCCCAATTTCTCTTCCCCTTGAAAAAAAAAAAGGTGGATATTGTGATAGCATTCAGTAGCATTAAATTGCTTCTCCACATCAGGAGTAGAGAGGTCTGGAGTCTGGAAGGAAGTGGCAGGGTATTTATCTGACCAGATTGTTTAGCAGTCACTGTGATCTGGGAAGTTTTTCTGGAAGAATTCATGTGGTGGCAGCTTTAGTTGTAGGTGGTGCTGGATGATAGTGGAATCTTGTCTATTGCATTTCCTGGAGTATGAGGTGCCCTAATTATACGTAACTACTAGTTGCTGATAGCAAGTTGGAATAAAGATGAGTTACAGAGTTTTGAAGTACCTTAAGAAACTGAGAGATTGAATAGTTAAGCAAGCTGAAGTGTAGATGGGTGTTCAGTGATGCCCATCAGGTATCCTATGTGGAGGAGAGTATTAAACTTCATGTTTATGAATTATTATAATATATAATATTTGTATGATTGCAAAGAAGGCCTGGAGTATGTGATGGTCAGTTCTGTGAACTTTGCCAGAGGTCTGGTTTGAAGGAGCTGCCTGTACAAGGTCTGAACTAGGCAGTGCACTGTTGGGAAGCGTGTCCTCTGTCACGATGTTGTATTGGCATCATCTTTGAACTTTAAGCGTAGTAATGCCAGCTCTGAAATTTCTTAGCCTTGAAGAGTATACTAGAGTTGAAACCTTCGAAGAATAAACTGATGTCCAGAAAGTGTCAATTTTTGTGTAATGTGTGCCACTGTCTGCATCATGAAAGGCAGTTTATATACAGAAGTCAGAAAAGCTGAAGCACTAGCTGACTAAAACTACGTGATTAGGTGTTCCTGGATATCTCCTGAATGGAATTTCTGTCATTACCTTGAGCTCACAGCCCTGCAAATAAATGAAGAAATTGAACTTTCAAAATATATTTTAAGTAAGCAACATTAAAGTTATGTCTAAGTATAAGGTTATAACTCAGCTTATTATTGAACATGCTCAGGAGTTACTTTTCTCAAAGCTGAAGGCTGTCATTTCTCTTAAATCTTACTTGTTGCTGAGAATAAGACTTGTTTGTAAAGAGTGATTTGAGGATGCCACAGTGACTCAGCTAAGGACAAACTGAAGTTAACAGATTTCATGGGCAGTTAAATATACGATTTTGGAGAGTTAAAAGCTTTTTACAAAACACATGACAAAAGATGAATATCTGCTTGTGGATCAGAATACAAAAAAATAAGTCATAGAGGAGACTGGTCACCTGCTGTGAGCTGGCTGTTGCTCTGATGAAGAGGAGAACCTTTACTGAAGAAAGTAACTAAAGGAAATGAGAAATATATTTGATAAGAAAGTAGGTATTTATTTGAACAAGTTGCAGTATTCAAGTTAAACCCAAATACAGCTGACCTGAGGATGAAAAACGTATCTGAAAGTGCTCTGTTTTAGTTAACTGTGTGTTAGCTGAAAGCACTGGTGCTGTGTTTCGTAATGTATTTTAAGTTCTACTAACAGAGCATTAAAAATGAAATTAATTTGCCATTCTAGATATATTCAGAATTAATTTCGATTTCGTGTTTTCATTATTTCCTTCATGTATAACTGGGTTGGTTTCTTGATGTAAAAGGAAACTGGAGGATAGTCTTAAACACAGGTGAAGAAACAGCAGGTTTGTAGGAAGAGGACTGGGAATGAGACTTGTAAAAGCAGTGAATTCTGAAATCTTTTCACAGTAGTAAAGTCTAGGTGAACGCAATGGTCATGCTAGAGCAAGTGGTGTAAGTGTATGGAATGGAATGTTGCAAGTAAGTTCCTGAAATGAGAACTTTTCATTAAGTCCTTCAGCATGTGTGTCATACTGGCTAACAAGAATTTGAAGGAAGACTGGATTATTACTTTGCTAAGAATGTCTGTTAATCTTACAGTAATGAAGCCAATAAAATCCTTGATGCTATGCAGGATCATCTTAGGTTAGTTTGGGAGTTTGTTTTCTTTTTAATTACTAAATATCAAATCTTTCTAAAGGTTGGGGAGGTTTTTCATTTTGGCCAGGGTGTTCATTTGAGGAATTAATATTCTGTAGAATCAAAGGTTTTCTTTATTTCATTGGGCTTGGTTGCTTGTGTTTTGTGCTTCTGTTTTTGGGTTTTTTACTGCGTTACTGGTTTATGTCCTTCCTAATCTTCACAGGCATTCCCAGTATTGCAGGCATTCTCTTTTTGCAGTGTAAGTACTTTAGGACCTTTATCAGGTTACCTTTTATGAGAATAATAATCAGTTGTTCCAGTCCTTTCTTGTAGGTCATGTTTTCTAGGCCTTTGAGCACACTTCACTTTCAGACTCTTCTAGGATGGCTAATACATGATGTGTGCTGTTCAAGCTGAACAACTCCAGATGGAGCCTCACCGATGCTGGCTAGAGCAGAGTGCACTTCTATATTAGCATATTCTATAGTGTCACTTTCAATTCTTGAAATGTAATCACCGTACACTTGCTGTAGCTTTCAGAACACTCTTTGCTCTCTAACCAGTTATTTAACATCCTTTATGTGTTACTTAGACCTATTCCTGCTGGCTGCTAATCTAATTTGGACCCACTACAGCTTGAAGTTTTTTTTTCTGCCTGACTGGGAAAGGTTTGTTATGTGTAATTTCGCTTGTTTCTCTGTATATAATGCATTAGTCAGCAGCCCCACCAAGATTCAGATGTACAACTCTCCTTTTGACCTCCAGTTATCTGTTAAATATTTTGGTTATGTGTTTAAACTGGCTGCTACGTAGAAGGACTTCAACCTTTCCCACCAGATCAGTTTGTCAGAACTATTGACTCATCTTTCGTGTTTCAGAAGATTTGTAAGATCATCTGGAACTCTTTAACGAACTTTCCAGTCAGATGTTTGAGTTACATTAAGGACTGCTTGTTTCAATCTCTTCTGCATATTTATATCTATAGCTCTGATACTCGGGGATTTGAATTTGTTTAAATGGGAGTGTGAAGCATTTTGTGGTGGTTAGGAAGTAGTGGTGTGTATATGGATAACTTTTGAACTACTTGTTTACTCTTACTGCTATTTTTTTGAGGGAGTGGGACTTAGAATGAGATGTTCTCCTCCAGTCCTGCTTTCGAGCCTGGCCCATTTGTTGGGAAAAGAGTACCTCATTGTCTTACTTATTTCCTTTTAAAGGAGGTGGCATTGGAAGATTTGGTTAAACAGAGTTGGAAATATTCATTGCAGAAGAACTTCCAGCTGCCTCATAGCATGCCTTCAACATGTTTTGTAAACATCTGAAAGCTTAGTATCAGGGTAAACATTTGTCTTAATTTGCTATGTGTTAATATGTATAGAAGATTATAGTGTAAGAACATGTAAAATGGACATTGATGTTAGTATGGTTTAAGTTG
Organism: Rhagologus leucostigma; assembly: GCA_013397725.1. Classification (NCBI taxonomy): domain Eukaryota; kingdom Metazoa; phylum Chordata; class Aves; order Passeriformes; genus Rhagologus; species Rhagologus leucostigma. The sequence continues at coordinate 3,664,080 of VZTD01000172.1, forward strand.
AAATTCCAGATGAAGTTTTAAAGTTCGTGGGACTTTGTAAACATTCTTAGTGAGTAGTTACATTTAAGATTTCAACCTTATAAAATTGGCTAAGAGTGTCCTTCCCAACTCCATTTGAATCACGAGCCTAACATTCTTTAACTTCCTCTAGTGTCTTAGATTGTCCTGCTGTTTGATACTAAAGGTCTGTGCAGCATGGTGGGAAGCAGAGTAGGCAGAGACACAGGTGCTGTCTTATCTGGAGTTAAGCTAGAACAGAAGCACATGTGAAAATGGCATTCTGAAATAAGAATTGTGAGTAACAGCCATATCTGACTTCAAGGGCAGAGCTTTTTTGAAGCTCCAACTCATGAGTGTAGGAGTTGGGCTCAAGCTAGTGTTAAACTCTTGAGTTGCAACTACGTTTTCTTTGACTTTGTGTTGCATTTGAAAGGAATAAGATGAATGTGTCTTTACAAACAGACCGTGTGAATCTGCTTGTAGATAGGGCTAGGAGCTTAGAGATAGGAAGTAACAGAAAAAAACTCTCAGTTCTGGAAGATGTTACTAATCAACACAGACTGTTGCTCAGCCAAGGCCGTGTTGCATTCCTGAACCTAGGGAAAAAGAACAAAGACTTAATAGAATTATGAATAGGTTTTTTTCTTTTATATAACAAAAAGGGGGGTGCATGTTAGAGGGGAGCATAGAATAGGCGATTCAAGAAGTCTGTACCTTCTGAGTACCTCAGCCAGCGGGGAAAGGAAGAGGGTGTTGTGGCTGGGAATTAGGATAAAAAGGGGGTTGCATCCCCCAACAATTTGAGAGACCCCATGGGAAATGCCCATGGCTTCTACCTTTATTCGAATAAAGTTACAGGACTCCTCTGTCTCCTTTTTGGACATAAACCTCTGGTGTTTGTGAATTAATTTTCCTGACACACTGGAGTAAAGTGTCTCTTAGAAATCTGTTTCTTAGCTTTCTGCATTACAAATATCACTCTTGTTGATAATTGTTTATTGTGGAGCTGAAGAGGGTTGCGTACTTTGTCATCTTTGACTCCTTTGTGCTAGGATGACAGTTCTTTGTCCAGTATTGCATTACCCAGCCTTTTAACACGCAGTGTGAGTCCTCTCTGGGCTCTGGTTGCCATCTTGCGAATGGTAGCTGTAGCCTTCCCAACATTTATACTGTTCCTTGCTCTCTCTGTGTAGATACATATGTTGATTCAGCAACTACAGGGAGATAACTGACAGTCTCTTCCATGAGCTGTGGGGAATGAAGGAGCAGAGTAACACAAGCCTCCTGGCTCAGTGGTGTGATACCTTGTCAGCTGTACCCTTAGGAGCAGCCAGATGGAGGTTCAGAGTATTTCAGAATTCTGCAGAACATCCTGTGATAGCACTTAACTGAGAATCTGTCTGTCGTGAGATTGATGTTAGTAAAACCCTTCAGCAACAGTTAACTTCTGAGGCAGCACTGAAATTAAGAGACTGACTTCTTCATGCATTCCCATGCTCCAGCAGTTCTCATTGCCAGTCTCTTTGATTTTTAGGTATGCTTGGAAAAGATACAACTTTGTGCAACTTTATTTTATAATTTTCAACTAGAAATTATGTTCCCCTTACTATGGTTTTTGTAAGAATTCAGGCTGTAGTAACCTAGAGGAGAGCTGCTCATGCCATAAACCAAGTTAAGACTGGAATCTCATTTTGGGTCATTTGCAGGTGTAAAAAGTTAGCATTCAGAAGTTAATAGAACCACTTCTAAGTGGTGGATTTGCATGAGCTACATCACAATGTTCTTAGTTTCCTGTTGGTGTTAGGTAAAGCTGACCTCTGATTCAAAAGGTAGAATCCCTTGAACTTCAGAAAAATGAAAAAGCAGCCTGAGAGAGGCTGAGAATTTCAGTAGTCTTGGCTTCAGACTATTGAATTGCTATGCGTCATTTCACCAAAACTTTTTACATTCTGGTAGGCTTTTGTATGCCTGTTATATTGTGTGCTAAAACCTGAACAAGGTTTTAAGATTTGCTCTCTGAGATGGAAGTAATACATGCCTGGTTTTCTTCTTTAAAAAAAACAAGGCAAGTACTGTACAAAAAAGGCAACTTGAGCTGAGTCCTGTAAATGCAATGCTTATAGAAGCTAATCTCGTGCTGTTCCTGATCCCAGATCGCTTTCCCCCAAAAAACTGATTGACAAGCTGGAACTCCAAGCAAGGGTTGTGACAAAGCAGATCCTTAGGTGAGAGTAACACTAGGTTATATTACTATCTCTTTGATGTAAGTGCAGTTTTTTCCTAAGTACTTTTTTAGCACTTCTAATTGGAAGCTAGTGTTGAGGCATTTTGTACTACTTGATCTTGAATCTCTTCCTTCCTTGGTTCTGATCTTTTTTTGACACAGTAATTTGATTGTGCCCTGGTGCTCAAAAGACACACTGACTTCTTCCCAGTCATTTAAGCATATATTTTTATAAAGCCTCAAGTTGAGGTTTCAGCTTGTTTTCTGCAGTGTCTTAAAGCGATTTGCTTTTCCAGCTGAAAAAATCTCAAAATGCCAGTAGATTTGTGGGGCTGTGCTCATTGCCTCTGTTGCATTGCCACTTGTGATTGAGCTAATTCAGAAGGTTAAATCAGGAAGAGAACGAGTGAGTTTTTGTAGGTAGGGGTCTTTTAGGTAGCTGATAAGTGCTGACACAGGAGGAGGAGGACTGCAGAAGTACGCTTTCTGATGTCAGCTGAAATTAAACTGACCTAACAATAATGCTTAGCCTGACCTTAAGAGTGTTCCATGGGAAGTTCTGCTGACATAGCAACTTGCTGTCACCAAAATGGGATGTTCTTGTTGTTCCATGCCATTCTTGATTGGAACTCTTCTGAGTTCCCTGCCACTAGTGTGTGCTATGGCCACATATCCATGAGCTGAATAACTTGCTGATAAAGGGCAAAAAATTCAGGTTTATGCTCTTCTGTAGTTTGGCCATGTTGTCTTGTCGAAATGTTTGGCAGGTTGTGGGAAATCAGTGGCTAGAAAGTGTCAGTATGGTCACCCTTTCTTGCCAGAAGTGTGCTGTTAAGCGGGTAACAAAATGTATTTCTCTTGTAATTGACTTATGCATGGCTGCTTCATATAGAAAATCTAAATCTGCTGTTTATTGCAAAAAATAACATGCCTGTAAATGTGGGAAGTATTCTGTCATTTCATAGCATGAATACTTTGTTTTAAGAAAGTTGTCATATAATTCCTCAGAATCTTTTATTCAGTTAGTGGTAGAAGCTTAATTAAGAATTGGTATTGAACAGATTGTTATCATGGTCAGTACCTGGTAGCACCTAGTTCTGTGGCTTTTAATGGTAGAAGTGAGCCTTAGGGATTTGTTTTGTTTGGTTTACTCTTTGAATTTTTGTCAAGTTACGTGAGTAGAGTCAGCATCTTGGTGTTTCAGGTATGATTCTTGACTTTATTGCCAGCATGGCATTGGATTACTGTGATCAAAAATCAGTTAGTGCATAGGGACTTTGCTAAAATTGAATCGTGTAAAGGTGCTTGAGATGGCAGTCTCATCAGGCTGCATGTGAAACAGTACAGGACAATCTTACATCTTCCAAGGGAGCAAAAAGAAAATGGAAGGCAGATCTGTGAAGACCTGGACAAATATAAAGAAAAAAGTAAGAAAACCTCATGGTGCTGTTTACCTTGAGAAGTTACAAAACATCATAATTGCTAAATGAATACAAAGTGTATCCATAAGGTTTGTTGAGGATGACAGACTTAAATACTGTGAAAGTGAAGGAGAGAAGGTCAGATTTCAGTATTAGAGTTCAAGAGGAGGAGCGCTAGGCCTCATTAAAACAATAAATGTGTGTCTCCTGTGCCCGTACCTTGGATCAGTTAAGGACCTGAATAGGGTGGTCTTGAAGTGTCTTGTTCTTCAGAACCTTGTGCATTGTAAGCCTCTAAATGTGTTATTTTGGAGGAGACGTAGCTCGTTATTCAACTACAATCTGTGAGCAAAATACTGACTCTTGAGTGGAAGTCTTTATGTCAAAGGAAATACTTCCCTTAGAGTCCTGAGTCTTGGAGAGCCCTGAATAACTGCACGGTAATTAGCTTGCTAGTTTGAACTATTAGCTTGATTCCTCTGCAGCTAAAGCTAGTTAAATAATAACTGGATGGAGATTAAAACAAGAGATACTGTTCCAAATTAAATATGTGGTGTTGGCACTTCAGATTTATACTGTTTCTAGAGCTTTAAACACTTTCGAGTCTATATACTGTTGTGTGAGCTGTATGTAAGTTCAAGTTAAATGATTCTCATAAATAAGCTGATTTTTTTTTTTGTCTTTGGAGTCTGAACATGTGTCAGAAGATGAGATAAATGTAAAAATGTAAAATTTGGAGTAGTGATCTGTTAGCTCTACCTCCCTTGCTGGAGGTGAAGGAAGAACATCTAACTGATCTAACGTTCTATAGCTACAAGTGTGTTTATGTCTATAAATATATATAGATCCTGCTCAGTTCAGTCTGTAAATCTTGAAAGTAGCAGCAATGAAGAAGTTTGACTTCTGAAAATATTCATGTAATTCATGCGAGAACACAATGTTCTCATGGCACAAATGAGCTGTTAAGAAGTATTCCTTGGTGGGAAAATTGTTAAGTATTGACTTTTTAAAGGTACTATGGTCATCTTTATGTAGCTAAAGCCTCCAATTACTGGGACCAGAGTTGTCAAAAAAAAAAAGTAAAAGGAAACAAAAAAGCTTCTGTTCAATTAACTGGGATGTTTTTCCAGTTCAGTTTGTTACCTTCCCCAGAAGTCTGAGCAGTTTTTTTAAGGTCACTTGTGGGGCTTTTCTATACCCAGTTGTTTGGGGTTATGTATAGCTAATCATTATGTTAAAGTTTAATACAGGTTAATTCAGTAGATTTAAATTTGCAAAAAGCTAATTTCTGAATGAAAGTGTGTTTTTCTTTACTTAAATTACGTTACAGAATATGTATATCCTGTACATTCTGAAATACATTTCAGAAATGTAACTTGTGAGCCTTATAAATAAGGTAGAAAGCAATAGTCAAATACTTTTTAAGGAACACTGCACCTTATGCTTAAATGTAGCAATGGCAAGTGGAGACAGATTGGGCAGAACTCTGCGCATGCCAGTTTGCGAATAGTTGCCCTCTTTCCAGTGTCTGTCACCATAAAGTGTTAGATAAGAGGCATGAGGAGAATAGAGAGAATGTTCTTGCACTACTTGTCACGGCAGATATTCTCTGTGTGAAACATACTAGGTGGTTTTTGACTTTTCTTGCTATTTTTTGTCCCCTCACCAGCTCCACTTAGCCATTGGTTTATCAACAATATTGATCTAAAGTTCTGGCTTAGTTTGATTTATTTGTGTAACTTAAGGTGTTCATACTATTGGTGTTAGTCAGTAGTTTTAAACTGAGGAAATCCATAGCTAAATCAGTTTTTTGGGTGACTTCATTGACTCAGAAATGAACAATGAAAAATCAGTTGATGGGAAACTGAAATCTTCTAACAATGGACTTCTACATAAAGGCATATAGAGACTTTTTTCCTGAACACATGGCTTGCCTTTTGTGTGAACTTGGTGAGTGAAAAGGCTGCTCACGTCTCAAGTTGAATGACTTCACGCTTATGAGAATGGAGCTACTAAAATTTATACTTGACTTTTGCATCATCGGTGAACTTCCTCAGTAACAGCCTGGGTACTGATTTGGTATCTGAAGAGAGAATCAGAGCATTTGAAATAGCTTAAAATCTGAGCTCTTAAAATCTGAGGAAAAAGAAATACATTGTGGACTAAGACTTTGGTTCTTTTTCATCAGGTTAGTTTGCTCTGAGAGAACTAATGAGTGAAGTTTCTGGAGCATCTGTTTGGCAAAAGAGATTGTGAACCTATGGTATATTGAACTGTTTTGTCCTAGTGGATTTCCTTTTTTGAAAGCAGGGTGGTGTAAAATGCTGAGCTCAGAATGTAGTTGCTACTGTGGAAGGCATTTTAGGTATTAAACAGAAATACGTTGAATCCTAAGCAAGCATGTGACTGCCTACTCTTGCATATTTACTGTGTGAGAGAGGATCCTGTGTAAAGACACCTCACTAGAGTGCAGCAGAAAGACTGCATACGTATGATGGTAAATGTCTTCATTAGGAAGTAGGGTAGGAAAGTTCAAGTTGAGTTCTTAGAGTGACTGTCACTTTAAACATGAAGGTTTGTGGGACTTTGATAGGGGCTTTTTTGTTTGCTTTTTTAATTGTTGCTTTGCTTTTGAAGTATTTGCTGGTATGGTAAGTGCTAGAAGTTTCACTTATTTCTACTTACAAAAGATAAAACTTAATAAAGGTTATTTAAGGAGAAACACAAGTGTAGTAGTTTAAGTTAAATTTTTGCTTGATGCTCTGTATCAGTAATCAGACTGCTAAAAAGTACCGTGTCTTGTTACTGGTTTTTTTGGTAAATCTGAATTGACAAAATGTTCATATCTAGTTAAATTCCCAAAAGACTGTTACACCAGTTACACAATTGTCAGGTCATTTTTATACGAAGTTGTGTATTAGTGGTAGTATTCTCTGAAAAATGGTTGATCTGTGCCTAGCTTTGATGGTTTTGCTTGAAATATGTTTCTGTAGTATTTCCACACTGTTGTGAATCAGTTATTCAGAAAAAAGTGGGAATTCTCTTCTAAAAAGGTAAGCTAATTACTGAAGAAGGCTTACTGTGAAAAGCAAAAGACATAACTTTCTTGTGTAGCAACTAACAATTGCATTGTTTTTAGGTGCCTTAGCTGGACCAGTTGTTGATCCACATGTGACAGCAGTTTGGGGGAAGAAGGTTGCACTGAAATGCATAATTGATGTAAATGAAACAATAACACAAGTTTCTTGGGAGAAGATATATGGTAAAGGTTCACAGACTATTGCTGTTCATCACCCTGAATATGGAATATCTGTTCAAGGAGAATACCAAGGAAGAGTGGCGTTTAAAAACTACTCCCTTACTGATGCAACAATCATCTTAAAAAATGTAAGCTTTTCTGATGCAGGAGAATATATTTGCAAGGCAGTTACTTTCCCACTTGGAAATACACAGTCTTCAACAACTTTAACAGTACTAGGTAAGTCAGCTTCTTTTTGAAATGAGGAAAAATCTTAACTTACTAATAAGTTGTATTTTACCACTTATCCTAAAGAAAATGCAAAATATATGTTTGCTGGTCTTGCATTACAGGTGTCTTATTTTTACTAATGTCATAGAGGAGACGTCTTTTGGGTCTTGCTTCTTAAGAACTTATGTGACGGTCTAGTTCCTAAAAATAAATAACTGGTTCCTATTTAGGCATTGTGCTAATACAGACATTTAGTTTGTATTAGCAGAGTGCTTTAGAGCTTTGACAGACAATGCTGATACCAAGGACTTGTGTGTATGTGCTGAGAAGCTGCTGAACGTGGCTTTAGCTACCACCTTGGCTAAATTTCCTCATAAATTTCCTCAGTTAGTACTGAGTAGTCACTGGTCTTCAGAAAAAGCGGGTATTTCTAAACCCTGCTGATGGCTGGTTGTCTCAATGAAATAATCCATCATCTGTAATGAGGTTAGAGAGTTCTCGGTGAGGTGGTAGATGCTCCATGCCTGGAAACATTCAGGTGGGACTCTGAGCAGCCTGCTGTAGTTGAAGACGTCCCTGCTTATTGCAAGGGAATTGGACTGGATGACCTTCAAAAAGTCCCTTCCAACTCAATTCTATGATTTTATAAATGTGTTGCTAACATAGTAATTTAATATAGCCGCTTGGGGCTGGTGGTGTAAACTGTTCTTTGCACAGTGTAAATGTAAAGCAAAACTCTGTAGATGACTGCTGGGAGTTGTGGGAAGAGTCAATTTAAGCTCTTGACTGTGGATAGTCATAATGTGAAGCGTTTATAAACTTGGGGGTTTGTTTACACTGATTTTGTCCCTCTTGTTGAGGGTTGACTATTGCTGTCATAAGGAATTAGTGCTGAAGTGCAAGTCAGGTGTTACTGCAGTGTAAGGTAAAATGATTACTCTGCAACTTGAAAGCCTATTATTAAATTGCCCTCTCCTTGCAGTAGTATTCCTCTTGTAGTAGTGTAAGGTACTCCTCAGTATCTACTGCCAGGAGTCACATGATATTTTCTGTAGCTGAGGTGGTCATCAATACCTATTTCTGTAAGCAGATGTGCTTTTTAGGATCATCTCTTTGTCTTTGATACCTGCTTTTCCTAGTAGTAGAATATTCAATGGGATTAATCAGATGGCTTTAGCACAGGATGCAAACTGGTTTTCACCACAAGGGGGGGCAAAACAAATGCATCAAAGCAACTGGCTTAATCCAATTTGAAACCATTAACTTGACCAAAATTCTATGTGATGCACAAAGCATGTGGTCTTATGGCTCTCTTTTTCATCTGACTTCCATCTGTACTGCAAGTGGCTATGTCTGTGGTTATTGTAAAAGTCTTTTGACTTCAGGTTTCTGCTCCTGTGCTTTACCAGTAAGCAGTGGGAAGTTCTTATTGCCTTGCCTCATCTTTTCTAGTCAGTTCCTCTTTCTAAGATTATTTATTTTTTTCAGATCACATTAGTAGTTGTGTCCCTTTTGCACTTGTAATTTCAGGTTTTTGGAGGAACTTGGAAAGCACATGCATGTCATGTGTGCTTATTATTCTACATTTGAAAGTGTAGAGGGACCACAACTTGTTTCATTAGATATAAATTATGAAAAATTGCAGTTGAAATAGGCAAAGAAGTATTGGTCAGGCATACAGTGGCTCTGATCATTGCTTTTTTCATCACTGATGTAGATGGTTGCCAATTGCTCTAAGTCTTTCAGGATTTGGTATCAACCTCTAAATGGCAAAACCCAGCTGTGTTTGCAAAGATTGCTTTCCATCCTAGTTAGCAGCAGCTTCACTTGCATGTACCACTAGGTAGCCAAACCTCTGTTAGACTTAGGTTCTTTGGCCTTAGCAGTGTATTTTCTGTCCTTCTAGAAACTTTTTGGTGCACTGACATGCAGGCTTAAACAGTCAAAATACTGGGGAAGTAATGATTTTCAGAATATGCTGAAATTAATAACTTGTGAGCTTTGCTGCCTGAACTCAGCAATTCCAAGCTCATCAGAATCTTAAGGCATGAAACAGCTCTAATTTAAACCTTGATGTAACTTAAAAAATCTTCAATCTGACTGCATTCTCCCACTGGTCTAAAAAACGCTCCCTTAAGTAAGGAAAGAAGTTCCCTGTCCTTAGGCTGAGGCTGTTTTCAGTTGAAGCAGGATTGCCTTTTTTCCTAGTCCCTGTCTGTTCTTATTTAGCAAAGAATTTGATTCCTTCGCATGTGTAGTGGACATACTGAATCGTGTAGTAGATGCTTGTACACTAAGGTAGAGACACTGAAGACAAATGGAAGGAAAAATAAGATAAAATGCCCTGTGTTTTGCCAGAGTGCACTGATCACTTAAGACCATATTTAGAACCTCCTATGTGCCCCTAGTTTAACAGATTTGCTATGTTTGACTTTACCCACTCCCAGTTTGCTTTGTTTAGTGCTTCATGTTGTCTTAAGGAAATGCACTGTAAAAGAAGAGGTTAAGACAGTGAAAATATGAAAATGCTTTTAGAGTCAAACAGATATATTGAACTTTTGTAAAGCTTTGGTTTGTCAAACTTAACTTACCTGTTTAAACTTGTGCAAAAAATGGCAAATAATTTTTGTGTCAAGCTGTTAGTTTCCCAAGATGCCGACTGAATGAGGCAACCTGGTGTCTCAAAGCAGAAGAGATGCCTTGTCACAGGGTAGCTTGCAGAGCTGACAGAGTTTTTATGTTCCTAACTTGAGTGCTGTCCATGACTATTTTAAGTACTTGGTTTGGTTTGACTCTGTCTTGCTAAGTTGAATTTCTCATGGGTGGTGATAAAGTAGGTCTTTGTCTTCTGCAGCCTAGCTCTTACCAATGCTTCAAGTGAAAGATGAGTGTCAAAGGTGTAGGTCTGTCACCATGAATTAGATCCCAGACACTCTAATGCAGAAATTCTTCCAGTTAGGAATTAAAAGATGATGTATGTCAGGCAATATAGACACTGGATCCTCTCAGACAATTCTGATGAAGCAGTGGTGTTTGAGAAGTGTTAGTTGATGAAATTACATGTTCTTAAGTACTACAGAATACTCTGGGCCAAGAAAAAGTATCAAGTAGATGACCAATTAATGAACTGATTGGCCTTAAAACAAACAAGCAACCCCCTCTGCTCCCCCAAACTACTAAAACAGGAGAACAACCTTAATAAGTTAATAATTAAACATTAATTAGCAAACAGGATAAGGTACACAGAAAGATAAAGCTGCTGGTTTTGAGGCAAGAGAAAATAAAAACTTGAAATAGTGTTTTGGAAAGAAGTTAATGACGTACATGTCAGTTGTGATGAAGGGGATGACAATTCCCAGTGTCATGCTGTTGCCAAGGAACTAGTGAATTTAATGGCAGGAGGAAATAATCTTGTTTGTGTTGTAATCATGCGAATTTCATCCAGACCTCCTGTACCCAGTATGCGCAGAATAATAGTTTTAAATCTAACAGAAGCAATTGAAGAAGGCTTATGAAGTACATGAAAACCAAGAAGCAGCTTTTTTGCTTCGAAACGTAATACAGTAGGATTTAAGGCTCTTGTCTGGATGCTGTATTATGTTATTTTTTTGGAAAGAAGTGTAAGGGCTTGAGCAGTGAGATTCTGATTTTTCCATGTTGAACGTAAGGTGAAGGTAGAATAAGCAGGGTTAAATTAGATGTTGGTCATGAGTCAGTGAAAGGGCAAGCACAGACTGGCAAATGAGTTGAGACCTTTTGAACAGGTGCACATCTAGCTTCCATGCTTCAGCCATCATGTCTTTAATATTCAAATATAATTCATGCCATAATGTTGCTTTAGGTGGAACTCTTACGCTGTGGAAGCAGGTATTGCTTTTGGATCTTAGGGGATTGGTGGCTTCCTTTGTCAGAGTTGTCCTCACCATCTTTTTCATTTCACCTGAAAAGAGCATAGCATTTCTACTGAGTGGGTGTAGCAGCTTCTCTAATGCTTTCCCAGATGCCTCCTGTGTCCTCCACCACCACTGTGAGGAGTGAAAGTCAGTGAAACTCAACACGATTCAGTGTGATTCATGTGGCACACTGAATGGTCCTGGGATAACAGGACTGCGTATAGAAATTACGCTTTCAAAAAAAAAATTACCACAAAAAACTTCCAAAGCCCATACTTTGGGAAATCTCTTTTGCCAAATTGAAAATAGTAAAACTGTTTTGCACTGTAAGAGATGAGATGCCAATGGCCCCTTGTAATTACGGATTCATTCACAAGATACTTCTCTTAATCCATGACTGAAACATCTAGAAAGGCCATAGAATAATTAGATGGGCTTCTGCTGGTTTTACTTCAGGACAAAGTAGTCCTGAACGATAAACTATAGAAATAAGTATCCTAACAGCAGTTGCTTTCCTTTCTTCGGTATGTGGCTATTTAGTTATCTTACAGTTGGTGTGTAGAATCACAATTTATGGGAAGATGTGACAGTAGAAGCCTAAACATTTGTGATGTATAAAAAATACTAAAACACAGAAACACATAGGACTGGTAATAAGTATATTTTATGAGGCTGAGTAGTTTTGAATAGTTCACCTTTGTCTCTGGTTGACAACTGTAAAACCAAGTATTACACAATGAACTCAAACTGACAAATCTGTGGTATCGCTTTAGAAAGTAGGTTTTTACCTAATAATGATAATCATAGGAGAAAGTAGGCTTTTTTAAATTAGTCTATGATGCTTTCTGGCTACTTGAAGACTTTTTCTAAAAGTACAGTGCTCAGTAGTCTGCTTTGGGTCTGGAGATATCTGCAACTAACAGTTCTTGTTTACTATGTATCTCTTCACAAAGAGGTGGAGGAAAACTTACGCAGTTGCATACTTTTTTTTTTTAAGAAAAATCAAAGGAATAGAACTTTTTTTTTATTTCCAGCTGAAATTATTGGAGTCTACAGTTTTGACGTGAAATGCTAATGATAGCTGCTAATTTAGTTGATTTTACTGTTATGGAAATCTTGGGAAGGGAGGAATACAGTAAAAATTAGAATCTTCATGCATGTAAAACTTTGAATATAAATTTGGGTGTTTACTTCTGCATTTTAGTAATAGTACAGAAGCTATTGAAGAAGTCGCTACCAGTGATTTGGGGAGAACGAGGCAGTAGCGTTCATGTTAAATCAGGAAAACCAAATTGTGGGTCAAATAGCAAAGCTGTGTAATGTCAAGTTCTCCATTGGTTTAAAGGCTTTTTTTCCATGTAATACAATGCTTCATATGTACATCAGTTCAGATATCCAAGCTTATTGCAGAAAGCTCTAGCTGTTGCTGGTGTTGGAGAGCAGGGAATCAGATTTTGAAAGAAGCTTTATTAGAAATGCTTCAGATCTAGAAGAGTGAGTGTGGAACTTGGCAGAAAAAACCTGTTATTGGCTTATTTTCAGTAGGGTTACTAACAAATCTCAGAGGGTAGGCATTCAGAGAAATAAAGTAGAAAATAATTTGCTCTCATTATCTGCCCAAACAATCTTCAGTTTCATAACAATTTATATTCTTCAAGCACTTCTAAGCACAGAACAGAAAACACACATTTTTATAAGGTTATCCATTTAATAGTTGCCTTTCCCTTTAGTGTAATTGAGCAAATAATAAACCACATTGTTCAGACATGAGCAGTGTTAGACTGAGCAGAAAACAGTCAAAAACTGATCCTGGCACTGAAGGGGCTCAAGCTGAAAATGTTTGGTACCCAGTTAGCTTTGGAAGGTATGGGTAGTTGGAGAACTTGCCAGGTACTGTGAACTTTGCTCTATTCTGTTACAAGATGTGTGTGGGGGTCAGTCTCAGTTTACTGGGAAGAAAATCCATGATCTAACTTTTCTCCTTCTTATTGGATACTGAAAGGCACAGAAGTTGCAAGACTTGTCTCTGCTTTGTGATTAGTGAGGGCTGATCCACTGAGGTGGATTCTGAAGCGTTATGGTGAGTAGCGATGACCTCCCTTCAGAGGACTCCGGTAGCCAGATTAGAGCAAAAGACCAGAACTGTGGAATAGGCTGGTATACTACTGCAAACCTGTCTCTTACAGAACTGGTGACACAAATGGGCGCTTCTAAAACAGCCCGACCATGGTTTGTATCTGAAGCACCAGGTAGTTTTTCTGACTTGGACTGCAACTGGTGGGTGGCTTGTACAGGGCTGAAACAAATTCGCTAAATCAGAAGGAAATTTTTTTAAAAGCATTTTAGTCTATGGTCCTCAGCAGTAGACTTGTACACAAGGAGCTCAACTTCCTTTTAGAAAGAGGTGTGTTCCCCAAGTCTCTAAAATTTTGGGGTGAGCAGTGGCTTTACAAGGAGGTCACATCCTTCTGTGTGCAGATTTCTTTAGTCTTAGACTTACTATTGAGTTCCATTTTTTTAAACTTTTATAGGGATTCATTCACAAGAATGTGTATATAGATAGGCAAAATTTTATTTTATATAGAACCAATTACTTTGTATATTGAAAACTTAGATGAATTTTATATACAGTTGTTATTTCTGTGTATGTATTAGATCCTTTATTTAATGTGTGGTGTGTATATATAATAAAGATGCAGCGTGGAAGTCATTTGTATTGTACTGATGAACAAAAGCTTAAACTCTTAATGTTGGGTGTTAGAACACTGAAGTAGCTTTCACATGACACAAACTGACAGTATGGATTAATTCTTGAGTGCTTGAAAATGCAGCAGAATCCAAGCTTTTGGAAAAAAAACTGACGTAGCTTCAACCTAATACCTTAAGCTCTCTGTTGTCAGACACTGCAACTGGAGCACTGCAATTGTCGTTTTGGACCTAACCACTCTGGAATTCCCTGTCAGTGCATTAAATGTAGTGAGTGAACAACACTGAACTTGAGTGAGTGGACGAAGGGGGATAGTGTCAGCAGGCCAAAGCCTGGTAGAGCTGTCATCTCTTGAGATATGTGTGGTCTTATGTCTAGGACGTCTGATTAACATGAGTATTTGCAAATGGATTAGATTTTGTCTAACTTTTACAGAGTTTCAAAGATGTGGAGTCTTTCTTGTTTAAATCTGCTTTTTCTCCCCCTCCTTAGTTGAACCTGTTGTGAGTTTAACAAAAGGACCAAACCCTCTAATAGATGGTGCAAATAGGACAATAGCAGCCACTTGTACGGCAGCCACTGGAAAACCTGCTGCACAGATTGACTGGGAAGGAGGCCTTGGTGAAATGGAATCCACCTCAACTTTGTTTCCAAATGAAACAGTGACAGTTGTAAGCCAGTATGTGATTGTCCCTACACGATTTGCAAGAGGAAGACACATAACTTGCGTTGTGAAGCACCCTGCCTTTGAAAAGGAGATCCGATACCCTTACGTGTTGGACATACAGTGTAAGTATTCTGTGAGGTAATTACTGCCTGGTATGTATCTTGCAACCACCCCCTTAATCAGCGTATACCTTGCACAGGAAGGAGATGAGCACACTCTGCTTCAGGAAAATAAAGGAAATGAAAACCATATAGAAAAGCTGTGATAAGAGGTAGGTCAGGCAGGAGTAAAAGCCTAGGGTCTCTGTATTGAAAATAAAGTCATGAAGCTAGAATACTGTTACATTTCTACTGTTTCGGATATTGAATCATGGGTAAACATGAGGGTTGATCCATAAGCTGTTTATAGTGTCTTACAATTTCAGCAGAATTAAAAAAGAATGCTGATGAAGATTCATGTTTGAGATGTTAAGTTGCAAATAGGTCTTGTGGTGGTCAATAAGTTATTTTCAGATTATTCACCAAACTTTGTCCACTCTAACTAGTGTAAGGAAACAAGAACATAGTACATACATGCCTAGTGTTTGTTATTCAGCTTCAGATTGCTCATATAATTCAAACTTGTACCGGGCTTCTTTAAAAAATGTATGGCTTTCAAAACACATGAATACAAAGCAAGGTGGCTTACAGTGTTGCTTCGTTAAAATCAGTAAAGACAAATAAATTTTAGGCATGTGGTCCATTTTTTTGTTAGACAGTGCATAATGAACAAAACCAACTATTTTAATGTTGTTCCTTTGGCATCCTGTCTTGGCTATGTGCGGCTTTAAAGTTCCTAAATCACAGAAGTCTCTCAGTTCAAGCAGAACAAATGTAGTGGCTGGAAAAAGTAGACTTGGCTGTTTTGATTTGACTAGAATTTGATTTTGGTTTGGTTTTGTTCTGCTTGGTAAAGAATCACTTATTTTGGCATGCAATAGTGATTAGCACTGCTTTATTTTATTGATCTTGAAATGAAGTTCTAGATTGGAGGGCCATTGATACAGAAATAAAACTAAAGAGAATTTGTTCCCATCATTGTCTCAAACAGTGAATAAGAGAATTGTTTCCTGTTGAAAGTGAAGTGATGATGCAAGTTCATCTTAATATTTTTATCTGAGATTAGTGTTAATCCATATTTCGCATGTTTCAGAATTCCTAACAAAATTGTATAGTAAGGTACATAGAAGCAAGTGAGAAGCAGTGTGTGCTCTTCAGTCTTCCCTGACACTTAGTAGCTTAAAAAAAAAATCCTCCATCTCCGCTCCAGAGCTTATCCCAAATCATACTGGTTCATCCGTTCCTTGGCTTTTGAATATTTTGCCGAGGCCTCTCTAAAATCACCTCCTGGCTTTTTAGAGGCATAACATAATTCTATATTTTGATACCAATGGATAATTTAATCTTTGTAGTTGGCATCACTTTTTGGTGATTTCCTAATTACTTGGTTTCTCCCAAGGTTGTTTCTGATCCTTTGCTGTATCTTTTTAGTGAGAAGTAGTTCTAAGTTACCATTCCTCACTTCCCAAAAATATGAAACTGATTCTTTTTTTCTGAAGTCCTCTCACTTCCACAGGGTGCTGTGTAGTTGCTGAAAACACACTAGAAAAGTTGCACTGATTAAAACAATTTGTTCACTGCTGCATATTAATGCTGTAGCTTGGAACTGTATCATGTTCTCTGTGTATTTTGGTGGTGGTCTTTAAATTAAAAACAAAAAGGCAACCAACAGCTAAAGCACACATCCCCCTCAAAAAAAAAAAAAAAAAAAAAAAAAAAAAAACCCAGAAAAAAAAGTACCCTTCTGTTCTATTGATCTTACATGCAATTCACTTTTAATAAAAAATTGTGATTGTTGATAGATGAAATCTTTTTTTGTCAGATGCCCCAGAAGTTTCAGTAACTGGCTATGATGGAAACTGGTTCATTGGAAGAGGGAATGTTCAGCTCAAATGTAATGCTGATGCAAATCCATTACCTATGGAATTTATGTGGACCAGGTAAATATTTATGAAAAGGGATTGGCCACATGATTCAAGTGGTATAATCACTTTGCTTACAGTAAATGCATGTTTTGAAAACAAAGAGTATATGACTTGTATTGGTCGTTATGGTTTTATCCAGCTTTTTAAAAGGAGAATACAAGATGTGTGTTTGTATGAATACAAGTGAGTGAATATCTTGTAAATTTATGTGCCTGAACAGTTTGTCCTTACTCTCAGGGTAAAGTCTCTTTAGTTACTCAAGGTAGACTAAGCTCTGTGTGTTGCAGCATATAGAGCAAAGACCAGTAAATCTAGTAAGGATCCAACCATTATTTACATATGCCTCTAATGAAAAAATTAAAAAGCTTACACAGCATCCACATTTTATGAATTTATGGACTGCCATCCCCATCCCAGGCTTAGCTCAAAATCAGTGTGATGAGAAATTTCAGCACATAAAAATTCCTATGTTTAAAAAAAGCTCTTAACAGCAGTACCATTTGCTTCTTCAGATGCACTGAGTTCTCAGTTCTCTCATTTGAATTTCAAACATATGCAAGAACTAATCAATACAACCACTGTTCACAATTCTAGAAGAAATAAACCTATTTAAATACATTTAAAGCCATTCAAGCTTCAGAGGTCAATGTTAGATTTCCTAAACTTAAAATGGAACAAACTTTTATAGGAAATCTAAATTTTCTGGAATAAACCTGGTGTGGCTTTTTGAGCAACAACAAAACCCATCCAAAAAGCTGTAGTACTGGTGAATGAGGAACTTCATGTGTAGGGGGAGAAATCCATGTAAAAGAAGGGTAGCTTGTGAGAGGTACTGTGTTGAACTGTGTGCTATCTTACTGGTGTCAGATTACAATAGGTTGTAGACCTACTGTATCAACCAACTGTATCTCTTGGAATCCAAGATGATATTGTATTTACTGGGATAGTGATATTTTCATGGTTAATAATATTTTAAAATGTTGCACGTATGAGAATTTTATTAGAATAGACCTTTCAAACCAATTGACTATTTTATGTTTCTTGAAATAAATACTTCTGGTACTATGAATTATGGAGTACGTGCCTGATGGCTTTTATCATCTTTATGTGGCTGAAGCAATTCTGGGCAATAATCACAGCAAAGGAGTAGGAATGTTGTCTTGAACCACATTTTTTGAAGATTGCATTTAGTGTTAACTATGGAGTGTTTGTTTCTTTTCATTTGGGTACCTGTTTTAAAGTGGTGGGTGCCTTTTCGTCCAATACTACTTAAAAAATCACACTAAATGCTTTCAAGATACTGTCATCTAGTGATCTAATTTGAATATTGATTTAGGGCTGCTTAGCTGTTAATAGGTACTTAGATAAATCAAAATGGGTTTCAATGGCATGAAATTACACAGGTGTTTTATGGGCAGTTGGCAGCTCTGTTAAAATAGTTCCAGGGCCTTTGCCCTTTCCCCTTTTTCTGTTGTGTTTACACAGTTGTTACTGCAGTCTCAGGCAGAATAGTACAGGGAAATCATAGGCTTAGAAAAGTCAGTTGATAAAAAATAATTTTTTGGACCAGTTTTTTCCCCAAGTGTATCACCAAGTACCACATTCCATTTCAGTGCTGTAATTTAGACAGAAAAGCGATGGGAGATGAGAAAAGGCAGCTCAGGAGAGGAGAAACTGCTTGAATTCTTGCTCAGAAGTTCTAGTCAAAATGTCCTCTAAATTAAGCATGTATGGACAGAAATATTTACTGTGATAGCTCAGCTGGATGCAAATGAACAGGCAGATAATCCTGACAGCAGAAGTGCTTCTTAGTTAGATTGTTAGTTTTCAGAGCTTGAGTTGTCTTGTTCCTCCAAGTTCTTTTGAGATGCTGTTTTCTTAGCTGTAGTAGTGTTGATTTTTTTTTTTTAGACAACTTGCTAGATCCAGCAGATCTGATATTTAAAGGATTTGGCCCAGAAATTAAATACTAAATAAATCTTCGGGTGTACACTGAGAATATCGAAGGAAAGCCCACTGGAAGTGTTAGAGCACAGTGAAAAATTCATTCTATAGATTATTGGAAAGATTATTTTAAACTACTTCTATTTAAACTAATCGTAAATATACACGTTTGAAATATGACTGTTCTTTTAGGTTGGATGGACAATGGCCCGAAGGACTGTTGGCTGTTAACAATACTCTGCAGTTCAGCAGCCCTTTGACTTATAACTACACTGGGACTTACGTCTGTAAGGTGACTAATGCCCTTGGTCAGAGAAGTGATCAGAAGACTATCTACATATTAGGTAAGTCTTACTTCTCAGGAAAGACAGTACGTTAACTTGGAACTGGTTTTTTTTTTGTCAGTGATTGAATTAGAAAACTGAAGAGCCAGTTGCTGCATGAAATATAAGAAATATGTATGCTTTTTGTGTGAAAAGCTGTTGAAAGTGTGGATTTAAAAGCTATAGCACAATTTGGGATTAAACTGACTCTTGAACAGCAACATATAGTGGAAATTCTTAAGTTTAAGGTGCTTCTGAGATTATTATTTTCTCTTGGTAGTTAAATTGATGGTTTTTTGCAGTGTTAACCTGTGTTTGACAAGACGTTGACTGCAATAAGCAGTACCTTGTCTGTAATAAATTGGAAAAACAGATGTTGGTGGAAGGAGAACAACTACATTTGGAAAAGCTAAAGATGCTCTGTTTCAAGGAAGTTAAGGTTATGTTCTGAATGTGTGTGTTGTATTCCAGTTACTTGTGTCATTTTCTCAGGATGCAGATACCCAGTAATCATCAAGTTAAATACCTCAGGCAGAACTGTTGCTGGTCTGCTTAGTATCATATAGCAAATTTGTGTGTCTCTTTAGCACTACTGCTGTTGGAACATGCATCCTTGTATCATTAACACAATGTAATTAATGTTTTACCATGACACCTTTTTTGTGAAAGAGCAGCATGACTTACAGTACCCATGAATAGTTCTGTACAAGTGTGGAAAAGCTGTTCAGATTTCCATGAGGTATTAGGTAAATTAGCTTAATATTTAGCTTGATCAATAAGTGCTAGTAGTATAGGATTTTTTAAGGAAGATAATAGACAGGAAAATTAAAACTTCATTCTGTTGTATTGTGTTGCTGCTTTTCAGTAAGTTCTTGACATTAGTTATTTCATTAAGCAAATTAAATGTCAGAGTGCATGTTGGCCTATTAGAGGATACAAACAGAGATGACTTCTTTGTTAAAACTCCATATGAACACTTAAGGGTTAAAATGAGAACGAGAATTTAAGACTAAAGCTTTCAGTACAAGACGTTTGAAACCACACCAGTCAGAATTCACTTTTGACAGTTGTCCGCATCTTTAGAATGAATGATGGTGTTGCAGTCAGTGCCATAACTACACTGTAGGCCACTGTGGAAAGCTAATAAGTTCTAATTAACTGTCTAGTCAATGAGCTAGTTAACTGGAAACTTATAAATAGCTTGAGACAGTGGAATTACTTGTAGACAACTTACTAGCTAGAATTTTATATCATTTAAAAGACTTCCAAGTGCTGCCAGTTGTTATGAAAGTTATTTCTGTGAGAGTTACTTTTGGATGTTTTGGTTCTAATGCTGCTTCTATGAAGAAGATTTCATGGCTGCATAGCAGTCTGGAAAAAACTGGCATGTTGTAAGAAATATCAATTCAAAAAATTATGATATCATTAAATAGGGTGAAATGTTTGACTAGAATATAACTTTGAAATACACTTGTTCAAAAAATAACAATGCAGTTTATAGCTCTCTTCTCAGCCCTATTCTAACTCTAAGGAGTGGGGAGAAGTTTTTTCAAGTCCACTATTATTCAAATTGTCAGTTTTGTGAATATCATCTGCTGTAAGTAGACCTCATGCTTTTTACCGTGCCTGTCATGCATGAAAATAGAAGGCTCTCATTCAAATCATGTTTTCAGCTAACAGACTAAAACAGGCCAACCAAGAAATCATAGATAATATTTCCTAAAATGAATCAAGTTTTTGAAAAGCAGAGTAGGCATACAGGCTAGTTGGGCAGCGGTGATGGTTTACATTCTAGCCTAATGCAAATGTTACAGTTTAAACCGGCTCAGTGCAGAGATAGTTAAGCTGCAGTAGTTGGTCTTTGCTGTGAACTGATGGACACTGTTTACATGTGTGTGGCTTTTCAGCTGTGCTCAGCAACTTTGTTGTACTTTGTTGTAAATAGTAATTTAACTGCAATTAGCAAACCTTAGCTGTTTTCAGGGAGTGACAAAACTGAGGCTCACTTGGTGAGGAATCACACAGGGTCATGGTTCTACCAGTTAGGTGCACCAGTAACAACAAAGGTTTTAGCTGACAGTAAATTTCAGTCTTCTAAAGTGTTATGTTGATCATGCTGACAAACTGATTTAAAGCACTGTGTATAAACTTTTCGTATATAGGAAACTTGATAAAAATGGGAGAGGTGAAGCAATTATTAGTGTAATACCTGTATTGTTTTCAGAAACAAATACTAAGCACATTTTATTGTAACTCTTAAGAATAACTTCTCAGTGTGATTGGTTCTTTAAATAACTAAAATGCCCTTAAATGATGCAGGATGGGCAAGTGGCTAATAATCAAACCACTTACACCTTTAATATTTGACTTAACTCACCAGGTATCTATTAATGGCAAACATGGCAGTGATGTACTGTAGAGCAATAAGCTGATAATAATCAATTAGTTTATTTTTCTATCTTTGCTCTTAGCCACTGTGTCAAACTTGGCATAAAATGTGAAGTGAAACTTGGAAGTTAACGGACAAAGCTGTATGATCACACCCATCTTTCAAATTTTAATTATGGAGCTGTCAGAAAGGATTTATGAAGTTAATGTTTCTGAACAGTCACAATGCTGGTAGTTGTTAAGCTTTTTAACTGCTAGAAAAAAATTGAAATGTGTTGTAGGATTGGAATGTAAGCTGAGCGAAAAATTGCCTTTGGTCCTGATATTCATTGTTGAAAAAGTCAAAGCTATATTTTTAATAAGTTCTTTTGTGCTCCTAAACTTTGTTAATATTCTTGAAGTAGAGTACAGAAATGAAAGAGAAGTAGTTGACAGGAACTAAGTGGTAAATTCACCAGCTTTTGGTTTCAGGAGATGATACATCTTTATAGGAATAGAGAAATACTGAAATGGTGTTTGAAGCCTGATACTTCTTTTTATATTGCTTTTAAGGCACAGCTATCTTTGCTATTTTTATTAATTCGGTGATGTAAAGTTAAACTTTCTCCATAGCTGTCCAGAAAAAGCAAGTTGTGCTCCTCATGGAGTTCAAGCGTTGAAGTAATAGTTTACCAAAACAAGCTGTCAGCTTGATATATAAAGCACTTCCTCGTACAATATTGATTTACTCAGCTTTCTTACACAAGGAATTGAACTTTGTTTTCTTGACTCTGTGTTCCTTCACCTTCATGATGTTTACTGAGGTTTTCCCTTTCTCCCCTTGCAAGGGAGAGGTGACCTGTGAGACTTGCATTAAGGTAGGAACATACTTCCTCTGTCATGACAGCCTTTGGAAGAGATTACTTTTGTTAAAAGTAAAGCCAGCCGTTGTTAGGCAGCAGTCCTAGGAAGGTGTTGTTTGTAAGTACAGGGTCACCTTATAGAGAGGGCATTGTCAGGATTAACACAGCAGAGACTGATCACTGCTTTTCCTTTTTGCTGCTCCATATATAAACTTATGAGAGCACATTGTGAATACAGGCACTCTTTTATTTTCTAAATTACATATTGGAAGGGATGTTGACAAACTCCTCTTTAGCAAAGGGCTTTTACTCCCTGGTCTTAGCAGGCTTTGAAATTTCAATGGTCTTTCTGAATATTCTTCCATGCCAGAGGTTTAGTTAATAATAAGTTTCTCTTGTATCCCAAAAAAAAGCCAAAATCTTTTATTTGGTGCATGAAAATCCCAGCTAGAAACCACAAAAGCACACTGAACTTTGAAAGTGGATGACTGATGAGAGAAAGTGTTGGTACCAGTCTTAGTATTATGCTGCCAAAATAGAGGTGGGGGGACATACACTGAAAATAATCCTAAGGCAAATGTTTAGCTCCAGTGTGGAATCTTTGTAAGCAAGACACTGTGGGGAGAGGGTAATGCAGTGTCCTCACCTATTACTTGACATTAGAGTAGCAATGGTTGGAGAAAGAAGACTCTGGATGTCTGAGAGTAAGTGATTTGGAAATTTATCATTTTTTCTAACATGAAAAGCTGTCTTTCCCTGCTGTCATAAAGGAGTTGCTACGTAAGCTTTTCAGCAGTGGAAAGAAAGGGCCAGTTTTTAAGACCCAGCTGCACAGAATTATTATTTAATTTTTAAGTACTTAACATTTAAGGATAATTTAAGGAAAAACAGCAAGACACAGTAGTAAGTATGTATCTCTGCAAACATACAAGTAATACATATGGAGGCAGATACTTGCCACTCAATAAATGACATGTGGAAAGAGATCTTGTAATTTGTGCAAAGCCAACTCACTTTTGGATTAGAAGTAATTGATAGCAGGTCTTGTAGGAGGCAAAAAAAAGGGACATTTGTATCTTGAATGGTGTGGGGTTGTTTTTTTCAAATAGGGAGAACTATTTTTGGCCATTCCGTTGTGGCTTTTGGAACCAGACAGGCTTTGACTGTCTATATTAATACACAACAACTCTCCAAGGTACCTTTCCTTCCAAAACTTTATTTCTGTAGTGTTTAAATGACCAATTTTAACCCAAGGAAATTGTGCCAGTATTGAATTATTTTACCTGTTATAGAGCTGGTCACTTTACCTCTCAAATACTTCATAGCGGGCTAAATCCGAAATGGTTTATGGTTTGAGAATATTGTGTTCTTTAGTTGATTTTTTTATAATGATAAGCTGATAATACCAAGACAGGACTAATCTAAGACATTGAAGATAGTGGTCTGGTTTTAAGGATGATTGATCCATCTCTTTCCACTTTCATCTCTCTGACACTTGACTTATTGTTGGCTTTGAATTGGCACAGAAGCAGAGGTGAGTCCCAGACATTTGAAGGATGTGGTACTGCAGGAGGATTGAAGCAGGAAGATATAGTGTTTGGGACACTAAACATGTCGTGTTAGGTGGATGCCTGTACTACACTTAATTGTAGAAACTCACCTGCCGAAGATCTTGATATTGTAAGAGCTGAGAACTCAATCAAGAAGTCATTTAAGGGAAAAAATAAAAATATCAAACTGACACTGTTGAAAGTTGGTACTGACTTTCATGGGAAACACCTGGAAAATAATTAATAGAGTGAAAACCAAGCAGCGCACAGAGACCATGGTCCTTTAATTTGAAGTGGTATCAGAGCTTCATTTGAAGTCAAGAGCAAGTCTTGCGTTTATTGGCAGAAAACTGTGTCAAAGGCTTTGAAACTAACTAGGAAAACTTGGCTTCTTTATGTTAATGAAGAAGCCAATTGACTTGCTATATTCATACCAGAAAATTGGTTTTTGCTTACTTCAGTTAACATCTCTTATTTTAATGGGGGTGGTAGCTATGTAAAAGTAGAAGAAATTTTGGGGTCTTTGCTTCTCTTCATCATTATTACAGGGTACATGTAATAAGGATTTGAACAGGGCCCAGAACATAGTAAGAGACAAAAACTGAAATCAAGATGCATTTGAACTAAACCCAAATATTTTCCAGAATTTCTGCTACTTTCAGCTCCCTGACCCGCACGGGTATTTTAATATGTTGTTGTGCTTTGTGCAACAACAGAAGCCTACATCAGTGAAAGAGACAAGACCTGTTAAACATTGCGTCCTAAGTAAAATGTTAAAGGAAGTCATCAGTAGGAAATTGTTACTTTTGAATGAAGTGACATATGAAACAAAATTTTAATGATGCCCTTAATGTTTTGTGGAAAGTATTAAAAACTCAAACATGTATCAGTGATTATGTGAAATATTATAGTTAAAGAACTTGCTGATATGATCATAGCCACAGATAAGAGCGCCATTTTCTTGATTTGGAGATGGCATTTAAGATATGATTTGCAAGCAAAATATTATGAGGTAGACATAAAACTTAGGCATTCCTGATCTTAATGTTGTTCTCTATTTGGGAAACTTGCTTGGTACAGGAAGTAAAAAAAAATAAAGTTAGTTTTACGTTTAGAAAGCCCTGGGTGACATCAGAAGTGAACTCACATAGTTGTAATTGGCCTTATAAACAAGAAGAGACAGTTTTAATTTTGTCATTCTGCAACAATAAAAGGTACTGAAACAAAGCTTAGCGGTATGGTGGTTATGTATTGCAGGAATACATACAAACAAATGCTTAATTGATCCTGTGTTTGCAATTGATCTAATACATTAATTAATGCTTGTCGGTAATGCAGCTGGACAACCTGACAACTGATAGACGAATGGGAAGTTTTGAAGGAGAAGCTTTTTGTAAAACACTGAATTCCTAATACATAATAAGGTTGTAATTGCCACTCTGCTTATTTCACATATGCCATAGTTAAATTTGCCAGGATGCAAATACTACATACTTGTGGATGTGGAGGATAGGACTTAAGACCTCAGTATCAGAGGCAAAACAATTATGAAGCAATTTAATTAAAACCAAGCAAGTATATATAGCCTGGAAGGATTTTGCTGGTACTGTTTGAAATTGTATTTTAAGCTCACAAATCTTTTGTCTAAAGCAAATACCTTTTCAAGGAAGAGAGGTTTGAAGTTCTTGACCTAGGGATATGTGGGACATAGAACCCTGGTAAACTTGGATTCTTAAATCTCTACTTCTTTGTTAAATTATCAAACTCACTTTAAATCAATTTTTTACTAAAATCATAATCTGAATTCCTCTTACTCATTTTGGTAGTGCATCTTTCTTGTTCCATTTCCTGTCTTCTGTCAAATTAATTCCATTTATGTATAGTTCCTTAACGAACCATCACTTTTTACATAGCTAAGGAATATAATTATGCCCTTTGAAAATCTGTGTAAAACTTTGTCATGCTTAAAATGTTGCATTCAGCAGTGAGTTGTGTAGTGATCATGACAAATGGGAGAATTCTGTCTAGTATGAGAAAGTTGTATGTCTGTCTCTGAGTAGTAGGATTAAAAATCATATTTATGGCTCTATAATTGTGATTTGTCAAATAACTGAAAGCTTGACAGAGCTCTAGTTCTATCTGGTTTACTCTGTGGTGGTAAATTTAGGGTGCCTCTAATGTGGTGGTAGTACTGCTTTCTTGAATCTTGCTTATGGGCATTTAACTGAATAACATGATATAATGAGCTACTTGGCTGTCCATGTAATATTCTCTCTGAAAGGTTCAAGCTAAAATAACATGTTTAGTATTGCTTTATGGATTTTAAAATAATTAGCTTGCATTGGGCAAGGCAAAAAGTAATTTTTTTTCAGTGTGGCATAGAGATATGAAGTGAAGTTGTATATAATATTATGATTGACTGGTATAATCTCAGTGTCATGAGCCTGTCACTTGGAACCTTGTCTGCAATAGACATGCATACATCTCCAGTAGACCTAAAGAACAAAGGAAAAAGCTGCATGCTGGAGAAGCTTGGTATCTGGCAGTCTCTTGTTTACATGCATAACCTGACATGAAATCAGTTGATATTTTATATTGAGGAATAAATATGGAAATTTCTTTGGGCATGAAGGATCAAATGGCTTGTAGAAGGAATGCAGAAATAATTTTTGGTTCAAATGTTTAATTTTTTTATTATTTTAAAAACCTGAAGTGTCCTTGCTCAACATAAGTGTTACTTTGAGATTAATACATGCCATTTTTAACTATGCTTCTTTCACTAATCCCAAGGTGAGGCTGAGTAAGTTTTATTAATGAAAAATGTTTTTGGAGAGAATAGCTTAAAAATCAATAGTTCACGTGACTGAGCATACAACTCATAGTTTTTCATTCTTATATTCAGTGCCCTGAATCATTTCTGAATGGGGAATTTAATGTGGAATAATTGACTCTGTGGCATAATCAGTAATTTGATCCAGAATTCCTTATGGCTGGATGGAAAGTTAGAGGACTGCTTGGGTTTTTCCTCCTTGGAGGAGGCAAATAATGATGAACAGTCAACATCTGAGTGGAAAAACTCCATCTCCTTACTTTGAGGAGGGCAAATTGCCTACCTTAAGGTTATTTTTATTTTGTTCACTCCCAATACTTTCTGTCCTGCTGCAGCTTAACTCAAAATCATGTGTAAGGAAGCTAGTTCAAAGCTTGTGAGTAATTTAAGACTTTTATAGTGCCATGAACTTGAGAATGAAAAACTATTCTTGTAGAACATACCCATCAACTTTGCTTTCTTATAAACCCTTAACTGATTTAGCTCGCATTGACATTCTGTGCCTTTTCTGTGTCTTGTCTACTTCTTTGCTCTTTCCATTAGATCCTCCTACTACTACCACTCGACTGCCTACGGTTCCCTGGCATCCTTCGACTGATGGCACCACAGGTTTAGCAACAGAACCTAGAATAATAAATTTCCCAACATCAAAGCCAACAAAGCAGGACGACACTTGGGGTATCATCGTCGGTTGTGTGGTGGGTGGGGTTCTTTTACTGTTACTTCTCGGTACTCTGGTTGGAGTTGCCTGCTATAGGAGAAGAAAGACATTCCGCGGTGACTACTTTGCTAAGAGCTACATTCCACCATCAGATATGCAAAAAGAGTCCCAAATAGATGTTCTTCAGTCAGATGATATGGGTTCTTACCCTGGCAGTATAAAAAAAGAAACAAAGCACCCAATGAACTTAATATCTAAAGATTATTTAGAAGACCCTGGAAAACCTGAGTTGAACAATATAGACAATACTAACAGGTACCAGGACCGTTATGAAAGACCAATGGATTACCATGAAGGTGGAACATTTGGAATGGGTTTTATGCGTGGTGAATTTTACGACGATGATGACTTTGTTTCTCACTTAGATGGCGCGGTAATATCTCGGAGGGAGTGGTATGTGTAGTAACCACTAAAAACTAAACATGTACCTGCAGTTCACTTCATTGGCTGGTCACTTTCAGATTGTTTATACGTACACAGGAGGAGGAATAAACTTTTTGAAACTTTTTTTTGAAGGTTTTTATATTGTGACTTGACACAATGGAGATACTGAATCTGGGGAAAATGTATTTGAGCTGCTTTTTTTCCCAATGCTGTACTACTGTTTAAGATTTGAGTTTTAACGCAGAGTGCTTATATTGGTCTATGTCAGAGGTAAAAAAAAAAGGCTAAATTAAAGTTGCCATTCAATATTGTTTAAGAATAAAAAGTGGCTGTCTTGGCTCTCTGATTTAAAAATAAGTTTACCCAAGGCAGTGATCAAATATAATCTTTGGGGGCTTTGAATTACTCCAATCTAGGTAGCATCCATGGTAAACTTAATACTTCTATATAGAAAATACTTTACCAATTGAAATGAGTTACAGCAGAATTAAAGCTTTATTTTCTAGGGTTTTTTCTGCATAAAAATGAATACCTCTTAGCATTTTAATGAGCCTTCTTGTAACTATATACTTAAAAGTTAAGTCATTGCACTGAAACTAACTTATGAACAACGTTTTGAGGAGTAACAGTAAACAGGTCAAAGGCTTGTATTTGAATAAGATGAAAAGTTATTTTTTTATAGTCATTGATTTCTAAAGCTTATTCTAGTGTCTGGATATATACATACAGTAAGGTGTATTGTTAGGCCTGCAACTGGCAGGATGTCAAAACTCATTAATGCGTACAAGATGCTCTTTGCAAGTACACAGGGTGCAATTTTTGAGACCTGTTCTGGAGGCTTTGTGGGAATCTTACCATTGGATTTAAAAGCTGGTTAATTGGACACAACTAAGGAGAAAACATCCCTATAGATTCCGCAGCTGGAGGCTAATGTGAATGTGCTTGTTTTCCCAGGTGCCAAAAAGCATTAGAGTTTCTATGACCAGAAGTTAAAACAGCGGTTTTACGCTGCTTCCAACTAAGTTACAATGCCTGCTTTGAAGAGAGTAACCAGAGTTTCAGATTATTAGTAGGGGAGTGGACACTTGCACTGGTACTTCAGGTATTGAAAATGCACTCTCCAATGGTGCAACTTAAAGAGTCTATGAAACAGGAATTCAGATGATTTGTGCAGTCTCTGTACCGCAGTGGATTTGTTTTCCCTGCAAATAATCAATACTGATTTTACATGTTCTTTAAAATGCCATTGTATCCCTTATATGTAGGACATCTTGTCTGACATCTGAAATAGTTCTACTTTGTCTTGAGCAGATTCACCAAAGTAAATCTGCTGATTATGCGAGGAGGAATGAAATAACTTTAGATGAATTGCAGAACAACAATAAATTCATAAGTAGAATAGTAAATCTTTTGAAGTGCCATTTTTAAGTGTTTAGCTTGAGGAAATTGAAGCTGATAAGGCTATTAGTATTTGAAACCTGAAAAGGGAAAAAGTTTCTGCTACCATTGACGTGAAATAGGCTGCATTACAGCTGCTTCATGAGTGTTCATGCTGGAAGTTCTTTTCTATCCTCATGATGTTTGGTATCTTACAGCATTTAGAGCTTCACAAAAATAGTTGTATTGAGCATTGTAGACAATACACTGTGATTGCATATGACTGCATGTCTTTAAAAAAGATTAAGACAACAGCTTTATTTGAAATTCAAATGGAAAAGCATCCCTAAACAGCTTAAGTTTGGGTTTGGATTAATGGAGTACTGATACATGATTGACCAAAGTCCCAAAAACAATAGCAAGTGATATTGTGGTTATCTGTAGTTTGAGTGCAAACACAAGAAAAGGAGTGAAATTTCCAGCAGAGGGTTCTGATCCAAATTATTTCTGGAATAAAGAGATTATACCTCTCTTCAAATAAAAAATACTTGATATATCATCTTTAAAAGATGGTGTTACTTGGAAATAAACATAACCATAAACCAGTTTTCCACATGGGATATCTTGCTTTTGTCTCTGTGGATTTTTTGCTTTGATTTTTAAAATATATATATATTTAATTCCTATGGGTTAAGAAGTTGAAATGTTCTGGAGTTGGAAGTTATGAATAGGGATAGGGCTTACGTGTGTTGCAATGTTTTGTACATTACGTCTACTGTAAAAAGAATTGATTGTACGTACAAATGGCTGTTGTGTGAATAAACTTTTTCTTACATTCTGGAACATAGGTAGTGTTCAAAAATGTTTCACAGGTATGTTCTTAAGAATTGGAGATGGAAAAGCACAATAAACCCAGAGGCTGGATAGAATGAACTAAAGTGTTTAAGCTGTTTGAGATGGGCTGTTAGTATTTCCCCTTGGAGACCCTAAGCTTATAAAACAAGTGTCTTCAGAAACTCTTCTAAGAAGATTAAGAGAATGATAAATGGAGGTGGTTGCTGTCCAAAACATTTCATTTCAAGCACAGCTGATGAGTGAACTACAAATTGCATACTTAAAAATAGCCTTGTTTTTTCATTCTGTTGTCTTTGTTTGCTTTAACCGTGTTTCTTGGAGTTAATTTCCATCTATTTCTGGTGGTTAAAATGCTTTGTAGGTGGCACCATGGATCTTGGGTGCTCTCTGGCTTGTTCAGCTTGGCATGGTGGTCTGGGTTTATGATCATCCCGCTGGTTAGACTGATGTTTTGTCAAAGCAGTTCAAAAAACCAAATTAAGTGTGCCCTGTGGTAGTTGCACTTCAGTTCCTCTGTGTCACTACACTTGCTGGGATATTACTATTTTCCTGGTGTTCAGAAGCAAATGGGTGGTTATTGTCATCTCACCCAAAATGAGATTCAAAGGCTGGACTTCGATTGAAAGTATAATACTTTTTGATGCTTTAATATTATAGCAGAATTTACTAGAAGAAAAGGCCCCATGAAGTTAGGATGAAGCAGTCAAGAAACTCTTCTGGTGTAATCACAAGACCAAAGTAATTTCAGGAATTTGGGGCCTAAGAATGTATATTAGTTGATACTTTCTCACTTAAAGAAGAGGGCACCCAGTGTAAACTTAAGCCAGTTAAAATGCAGTGGTTAGGTGACCTTTCCACTGATTCATGTGCCCATTCTTCAGGAAAAATTATGAATTATACTTGTCGTAGTTTAAGCCGAGCTTGCAGCTAAGCACCACACAACTGCTTGCTTCCCCCGCCCCCCTCTCCTCCCACCCCAGTGGAATGGGGAGGGGAATCAAAAGTAAAACCTATAGGTTGAGATAGGAACAGTTTAATAATTGAAAACAAAGTAAAATATAATAATTAATAATGATAATGAAAGGAGGGGAAAAAACAAACAAGTGATGCACAATTCTCCTTTCTGGGTAATTTCCCCAGTTTATGTACTCGGCATGGTGTTCTGTGGTGTGGAATATCCCTTTGGGCAGTTCAGGTCACCGGTCCTAACTATGCTCCCTCCCAGTTTCCTTCTGTGCAGCTCCTCATCCACAGAGCGTGAGACACACATGCAAAATAAAAGTCCTTGACTTAAGATAAACACTACTTAGCAAAACCCAAAACATGGGTTGGTTATCAACATTATTCTCATGCTGAATCCAAACCACTGTACCAGGTCCTGAGAAGAAATTAACTCTATCCCAGCCAAAGCCAGAACAGTGTCCAGGCTGGTATCTGATGGACACATGGAGCTTAGGCCAGGAAAGCTGTTGCATAAACCAAAGGTGGTGCTTTACATTCATCTTGAGGAGGGAAGTAACTTATACAAGTTGTTACTTGGAATTTTTTCCTTAACATTAAAGAAATCACAAAAAAAAAAAAGCTTTTTTTTTCAGTTTTTTTCAAGTTACTTAAATATACCTTTGTAAGTGTGATCCTAGGGAAATATTCGTGTCAGATCTTTCATAAGCAGCGAGGGGACAGGAATTGCTTTATTAGAGTGCAAGTGTTGTATTTTGGGATTTTTTCTTTTAATTGAGGGATTTTGTTCAGCTTTCCAGTATACAGGCAGAACAACATTAGAAAGCTGAGGATAAATCGTATTGCATAGTTTCAGGGTTCTTTTCTGTGAACAGAACATACAGCTGAAGAGGCTCTCAAAATTTCTTTCAGTAAGAGATTAAATAGGGAATGGTTGTGTTGTGTTTGGATAATAGCTGAAGTAGACTGCTTTAGAAATATTGCAGGTATAGAACTGTGTTAGTTTTCAGTTTCTTTGCTGTTAAAATTTCTGATTCAGTAATCAGTGTAAATCAGAGCATTATTTAATGTATGCTGCCTAAATTTTATAGGTAAGTGTTTAATGCAGCTGACATGAATTATTCCAATTGTGAATTTTTTTGTTGAACCTGTTGGTGCAGGTTTGAAGTACTGATGATTTTAAGTTAAAGTATGTTAGCAGGTTTTTCAGTTTTGAGACTTAAAAATTGATTTCTAAGCATAGTGAAAGGAGTGGCCTTTAAAGACTGACAAGTGTGTTAATTCAGTATGAGAATTGTTCAGCATTGGATTTGACAATGCTACGGTCAAAAGAAAAATGCTTTAAAAGGAAAAAAACACCGTTTTTTCTCTCCCCTTATTAAAATTTATTTATGAAAATTACTTTCTTGTAGCTTGACGTGTGAAGTCCTAAAGATGATAGGTGGTCTTAGGGATTGCTTTGCTAAGTGTAAGCCAAGTATTTAGTGTTCGTTTGCATGTTGATTGCTCCTAGTAGTATATGTTTTTTTTACCCTAATTGTAAGTTTTTCTTTTTTGCTTTCTGCAGACTTAAGTGTCTTTAAAGAAAGATTGTCAATAAACCATAGTTGCCCAGGTTTTTGAATTAACACCTTGTTAGCTCGTGTAAGTGCAAACCATATGTTTCGTGATGTCATCTTACCTTGAAATTGAGAATGAAAGCATGCTGCTAGTACTTAGTAAAAGTAGTCCATGAAATTTTTGAAATCAGGTTTTGATTTCATTAACTCTCTTAACTCCTCCAGTTTTTTAGTTGGGTAAGTTGAGGTAATACTGCAGAAGTGCTAGTGCAGTACAAGGCTTTCTGTTTGGTGGTGGAAGGAAGAAGCATTTCTCAGAACAGCGCTGAAGTATCTTATCTGAGTATTGAAAGTGTATGAACTTCTTAAAGTTGTAATCTATGCTATCACATTGCAGATGTGCCCTTTAAGCAGACATCTTCTGTTGCTGTAGCAGGGGCTGTGATTGGAGCAGTCCTTGCTCTTTTTATCATTACCATCTTTGTGACAGTGCTGCTGACCCCAAGGAAGAAAAGACCAGGCTATCTTGACAAAGTGTGAGTATGTGTTGGATTTTTTTTTTTGTTCAATTGGAAAGCAATATGCAGAAAGCATTTGTTCTATACAGGAATTTAAGTGTCTGACTTAATCTAGCAGCTGTTCAGCTTTCGTAATTTCAGGGCTCTATTTTCAGAGTAGACAAATGTGAAATCGCGCATTTCTGAAAAAGAAATGAGAAAGGTAAGAATTACTTCAGAGGTAATATAATGCTTTATCTCTTGAGAAGTTTGGTTTTTTGAAAGAAAACTACTCATGGATTTAACTGGAGGGCAAAGGAGAGTCCCTTCTTGACTGATGCCAGTGACTGCTAGTTTGTTGTAACTGTGGGTCTAACTTGAAAGGAAATTGTCCATGCTTTTCAGATGTGAAGGCCCCCTAAAATTAATCCTGATATGTTTGTAAAATTAAGCAAGCTCCCACAGATACGTGCTTAGAAATTACTGACTTGTTGTGCTTTCTGGAATGTTGGTTGTTTCTTCAAGTATCTGGCACAGCATGCCGTTTATTCAGCATCCAATGTGATCAAATAAAAAAGAAACAAAAAAAGTCTGAAAAGATTTTGTCAGTTAAAGTGGATGATGTCTAGATCCTGTTTGGAATGTGCATAAAAAAGTGAGAAGGGCTTTGAATAGCTGTAAATATGAGTCTTCTCACATCCCATATACAGTTAATCTGAATGAGAAATGAAAATGTTGCTCATGTCTGTACATATAGTTAATGAGAAGTAGAGTAAAATACTTTAGAGCCTTTAGCATAAAATAAGTTTCCTCATTTGCATTGAGCTAGCAAGATGAGTCAAGAGTCTTCTTTTGAGCAATTTCTAACATGGTTAGAAATGTTGTTTTCTTGTTTGTTTCTCTTAAATTCTGTATATGAAGCATATTTATATGAATGGTCTTAAACATTTAAATTCTTTTATAACCATTTGCTTTCACTGAGAAAGTTACAATAGAAAAAGTCTTGCATGTAAGAATTGATAGTAAGGCTTTCTCAAAGGCTTTTTAAGGAAAGGCTATAGTTTAAAATGTTCTTCAAGCTGTGTGTCATAACTTAGAAACTGATAGATACCAATAGTCTCTAATCCTCCTTAGCTGGAGTGTATGGGGGGGTCTGCTTAACACAGTATGGAATAAATAACAAATTATAGGTGGTGCTTTGCTAGAAAAAGCGTGTGGCTGAATAATAGCCAGTGGTCGAGATGTTCCATTACAATGTATCATATCTGAGTCATTGCTGACTGAAAGGTGATTGTCTCTGAGTACTGAGTGTTGGGTGATTTGGCGGTTAATACCTGATCATTCAATTGGACTTCACAAACATGATGTGTCATATTTCATTCTTTCTTTACTACAGGATTGATCTTCCACCCACTCACAAACCAGCCTCCTTTGAGGAGAGAACATTCTCAGTACCACAGAAAGAAACTATGCTTCAGGTGAGTAAGTGTTTATATGCATCTTACATTGATTTAAGGAAAGTGTTAACTTTACTTTATTATGTTAATGTAGTCTGATTTTGCTTTCTTGGTAATACATGGAGCCTTTCAATTGTTTCACAACCAAGCTGTTCCCCTGCGTATGTGATACCAGAATTTCTTATCTGTAATGTTAAAGTCATCCTTAGAGGTCAGGAAACTGGTAGACAGATCATCTTGTATTTCTAACAGCGTTTGACAGACACAGCTCCTTTTGAGTTAGAAAAACTTATAGTTGAAATTCTGTGGTGAGAGAATATACATAGCTTTATAAAGCAGTCTTCATAAGGGGGAAAAATTATGCTTGATAAACTTAAAAAGTGACCTCATCATCAGCTCCCTTGCTAGTAACAACTGCCATTCTTTTGAGTTATTAACGTATGAGGGGTGGAGATGTATTGGGATTTGGGCTTTGATATATCTAATTTACCAAAGTATGGGTGTGATTCTCGTTGAAGATCACTAAATCACTTTTAAATACTTGCAATTATGTAACTTCTAATTTTATCTTTTCTTCTTGAGTTTACCAGCAACAAAAGACCCATGCTAATTTGGTGACAAGTACTTGAATTTTTAGTGTGCTTTCAGGGGTAGCTTCTTGTCATCTAAAGTAATGCTGTCCGAGCAAGACAGCAATAGGCAAAAAAGTTCTTTATCAGCATTTAGTGTTTGTGTGGGTGTAGTCTGATCAAACAGGCTCATAGAGGTCACACTGGAAAGCTGATTCTAGCAAATGAAACAGTTTGAATAAGTGGGGAGCAAGGATGGATAGGGCTACATTTTTCCTTACAGCATAGTTTTGAGGTGGATTGGACTGCTTGGGAAACTCCAGGTGAATTCAGGCTTCCCTTGCACCAGGCATTATAGAGGAGATCTGTTCATGAGAGATGGCTTAAGCTAATATCATCGATTATTACACTTCGTATAATAAACCAGTCAGCTAATGAAAACTATAGATCCTGGCCATGGCCCCTAAAGTGTCTTTTGTGTGTATGTGTTTATGTTAAATTAGTGAGTCAGATTTTTTAGATTTCTGCTTACACTGAAGAAAACTTCCATCACCTATGAGTATTTGTAAGAATGATTGTACTTGTATATAATGAAATTTTTGTTCCATCCTCAGTACATAGCATAAATAATGTGATTCTAACCACTTACGTGCTCAATAATAACACTGAGGTAATTAAGACAATCATTTGTTTATAAAAAAATATCATTTGTCCAATACTATGGTGTATCTTTGCAGCTTTGAGGACCTATAAAAGTCCTTTCTCATAGAGGGGAAAAAACCTTCACCTACCTTTGAGAAGGATTTTGATGGAGTTCTTAATAACGTGAAAATATTTTTGTAAATTTTCTTTGTGATTGATGGTTACTAAAGCTCACCAAATATCAGTTGCTGATAAAAGCTTTCTTTATGTTGTAAATGTTACAGTGAGTCATACTTGTATATATTGTTGCTGAGTGAAGCAAGAAATATTCTGAGATCTGTTGCTGCTTTTAGTAGCAGCCTGATGATTATAACATTGTGAAGGTAGAAAACATTTTGTTGGTATAAAGAATAACAGGTTTTCATCTTTTTGCCTTAAAGCACCAAAGCTGACACAAAAGAACCAGTGCTTTTCTGGGCTCACATTGGGCGTCTTAGCTATTTCTTCTGTCACTACGGTACTCAACAATTGCAATTTTTATGAATCATTCTTCTGCTAATATTCCTGCTTAAAGTATTTGAAAAATATTGTCTTGCTTATAGAATCAAAAGATACGGTCTGTTGTGGTATTTGTGCATCTGTAGTGCTACTAGATGGCAAAATGACAACACTAGGAACGCAATTATTTGTCTTTTACAGAACTACTTATAAAGAAGGTAGACATAAGAGAATGTGTACGTTATTGCTTTGCTCTTCAGAACTTCGCTGTCTTTGAATCTTTCTAGGTTGTGCTTACTGTGGCTTCTGTTAATGGGTACTAAAGAACTTAGGCTGAAGGTGACTGTAGTCTTGGAATGGTTAATTAAATGTTTTATGAAAATGTATTTTTTAAATAGAGAAAAAACTGTAAAGAGTTTTAAATAGAGAAGCAACTGTAAAGAATTGAATATGCATTTCCCTCAAGTTCGATAAACAGAGTTTTAAGTTGTTTTGGGAGGAGAAGGATTCTTCTTGAGGTTAGGTGTTAACTAGGCTTTACTTAGGAAATGGGTGTTGGCATAACACTGTTAGTGTACCTGTCTTCTTCTCTCTGTGGAACTCCAGAACTGAAAAGAACTGGAGCTGGAGGCTGTCTTCCTAGCTGATACTGCCTCTAATCAGTATATACTTTGTTATGCTTGAGGCAAGAGCTTCATTTTATCTAACAGAAATAAATGTCAAAATACTGGCTTTAGCCAAGAAGTGATTGGCTACATCGTTTTGGGGTAACAAGCCAACCTTTGGATAGCTGTAAAGAGGCAAAAGAAACAAGTTAGCAGCCTGTCAGGATGTCTCATCCTGTGTGACTAAATGTCTGTACTCACCACTGTACTATCTGATGTTCCAAATGCTGCCTTGCCTACTATGAATGAGAAACAGGTGAGCTTCTCGCTGAGAGTTCAGATGTAAACTTCTGGATACGCTGAAAACAACTGTAGGGAAAGTGTCACTGCTTTGGCAACCACAGTAGATGATCAGTTCAGTCTGAGTGGAAATGATAGGCTGCACAAAAGTGCAAAGTAAAGAAGAGTGAATTTAAGTGGTGTCTTCTGCATACTCACAATAACAGAATTAAAAGTGGATTGATATTCAATTTAGGCTGATTCTGGTAAGTTGTTATAAATAATGTGCAAGTTTTTCAATCTTCTGTACTGTTATTGTTCAAATCATGGACAGTAGCTTTTTTTTGATCTTGTAAAGTATTCACAATTCAACTGATGATGCTGAAATTCTCTAGTTTGTATCCCAGCAATCAGTATTTAACTAATTTTATGCATATCTGAGTCAGTAGGTGACTGTATTAAAATGAAGGGAAATGTTGTAGACCTATAATAATACTGGATAGCCAGTGTCTTTCATGGGTACTTCTTGAGACTTGGAAGCTCTAAGTTTACTTTAAATATATGTTATCATTTACGTGCTAGTGTTAATAATGAGGTACCAGTATGTACAAGTACTATGTAAGTGAGTACTCATAATTTTCCTGTACTGGTATTTGCAGATACCAATTCATGTATTCATGTGAATCACCTCAGAACTGAGAAAAACTGTTCACTTATGGCCCTAAAAGAGTGAGGCAAAAGTCCAAAACATAGGAATACTATGGAAAAAAATTACATTATAGTTTTATTTATTATGAAGACTGTAGGTTCATCTTTGTCAACTCTTTTGTCAACAGTGCTATTGCTTTTTTCTGGGTATTCTTTTAATAATTGTTGTCATGGAAATACTATTCTGTTACTCAGAACTATTTATTACATGTAATGTGAAAGAGTGGTGAGCAGCCTGAAGGTTACATCCTTGGTAAGAGAGGAATCTCTGCTTGGCAGCGCAGTTTTTGAGGTGAATCAGGAAGAAGTTGAGCAATGGAAGAATTCCGGTGGCTTAAAGAGGAATTTTTCTATTGCATAATATTTTAAAAAGGAGTGTAACAGGGTGCACTGATTCCAGCAGTCCTTGGAATCACTAGAGTTAGCTTCACTGTTTGAGACAATATATTACTAAGAAGCAAAAACTGCTTTAATTTCCTCTAAATGTGCTTGGAATGGGCAGTCTTTGACAATGTGAAAGAACTGAAGTTGTTATTATTACCTTGACAGGTGCTTCTGAAGGAAAGAGAAAAAACATGTTTTGCACAATGCAGTGCAACATTCAGAGTTGTTGAAGGATTCAGAATTTAACAGGGCTCTTCTGTAGAAACAGGAGTAAGAGTGGAATGTGGGAAATGCAGCCCAGTAGGTAGGTCTGGCCACGAGAAGACTGACTTTAGACTTGCAGCTTGGGAGAATGCCTCACTTATTTAGCCAGGCAAAGTTCTTTAACTGTAATATTTGTATTACTGATCAAAACAGGAGAGAAAAAGATGAAGTTGTCTCAGCACCATTAAAAGCATAAAACACCATTTACCAAATGCTGATATTTCTGAATCAAATTTGAAAACATCAGCCACGGAACCCTTAAACCCAGTATAATATTGATTCATTTATAGATTATGGCTCTCTTGCACTCTTCTAGTTCTTTTCCTAATGCTTTTCATACAGGTGGGAATATCTCTTCCTTGATGAAAAAAGAAGCATTATTGTTATCATTTGCCTTACACCAAAGAACTGTTTAGGCAAACAAGATTGAATGGAAGGGAGCACAAAATGTGCATAGATAATATCATCTGTATTGATAAAGGATCTTGCAATAGGAAAAAAAATTTACCAGATAGGGGTTAGAACAAGGTACAAGCTGTTTTTGTTAGTGGATCCCTTAGTAATGGAATTTCTAAATTGGAAAGGATCAGAAAATGTAAGATGAAGTTTCTGGTGAGATCACTGGTTTTAGGCTTTTGAAGAACTGTTTGAGAAGGAGAATTCTCAGAGTAAAACCAAGGTTTTATGAAACTCTGCAAAATGTAAAGGTAAGACAGTGCAAACTTCTGTTAGGAATCCAAGCACGGAACCCCAGATTGCTTCCATGCAGGAAGACACAGACTATGTAGCTCAGCACCAGTTTCGTTTGACAGAATCCGATGATTTTGGTTCTGTCACTTGCTCCGTGGCTGTAAAATGTATAATTTCATTATCTAGCAAAGGTGTTGTCTTTTCATGCTGTGTGAGATGATTTCTTTTGACTTACAGTTTTAATTGAATAAATGAACTGACCAGAATTTGCTGTTCTGGTTTCCAGTGTGTGTCTAAATCATGTCCATATCCATTGTTGGTGGAATTTCTCAAGCAAGCAGATTTTTTGTTTGTTTGTTTAAAGAACATTAGCTTTTGGTGGAGATGGGACTGTTCTTGTTCCCCATCTGTGTTTTACCTTCTTGTGTGGTGAACTCATGCTCTTAGCTCAGGTATGAAAGAGCAAAGCTGCCTGCTAAGTGTTAAATCACAGAAATGCAGATTGCATTTTAGGACTTGAGAAGCAAAAGCAGTGTGACTTTAAGGGCAGGAGAGGACACTTTGAAATGGAATTACAAGACAAAAATTTTGACAAACTAAAGTTGGAAAAATAGACCTGTGAAGATGGTGAAAAATAACTGTTGGAGGAGTGGAGAAGGTAGGAATTATTGTATGATTTTTTAAGTAATTTTACAATGCATTTGGGGGTCATATTAAAATTTAAATAACTCAAAATTGCTTCAAAACTTGAACTAAACAAATGTGGAAGGGTAAAATGTTAAGGGGAAGGAGGAGAAAGTAAGAAAGAATGAAACATTACTGAGACTGGGTTCTCTTCAAAATAATTTTTGAAGGTAAGAATATGGATGTATGACCACTGCAAATGTTACCTATCTGTATGAGTACTTGTTGTGGAGGGACATCTGCACAAAGACCAGCAACTAGCTACTTTGTGTTGTTGCTACCACTGTGAGACTGTTGGGAAAAGAAGGAATTGCAAAACAAAAAATATATACAATTGTGCAAAGATGTTGCTTTAGCCTATTGTGCCCCTATGCTAAGTGTGGCATAAAGGAAGAACTTAATTAGGAGTGATGATACCACAGTACAAACCATACCCTAAATCATAATTCTTAGATGGCATTGCTTGGTGTGATTTAGATTGGCCATTAACTCCGGCAGTTGGGGATCAACTGGATGTTTGGAAACAGCCCATTTCACAAATGAAGTTGTTCTATCATAATGGTGAAGAAAAAAATAAATTTGAAAGAAGGGAGATTTCAATGCTTCTACATGAAGTACCTTCTCATCCACCACCATTCCCAAGTCCTTCTCCTCAGGGCTGTTCTCAGTCACTTCCCTGCCTAACCTGTGTTTCTGTTTAAGATTGCCCTGAGCCAGGTGCAGGACCTTGTGCTTGGCCTTGTTGAACTTCACGAGGTTCACACAGAGCCACCTCTCAAGCCCGCCAAGGTCCCTCTGGAGGGCATCGCTTTGCCTCCAGCGTGTCACCACACCACACAGCTTGGTGTCATTGGCAAACTCGCTGAGGGTGCCTTGATCCCAGTGTCCACGTTGCCAAAAAGATGTTAAACAGCTCTGGTCCTGATACGGACCCCTGAGGAATGACACTTGTCACTGGTCCTTGCTTGGACATTGAGCCACTGATGAGCCATCTTTTTGAGTGTGACCATCCAGTCTATTTTTTATCCACTGAGGGGTCCACCCATCAAATCCATGTCTCCTCAGTTTAGAGACAAGGATGTAACGTAAGACGGTATCAAATCCTTTGCACAAGTCCAGGTAGGTGACATCAGTTGCTCTCCTTTCAACATTATAATCCTGTCATAGACGGCCACTAAATTTGTCAGGCTCAATTTGGCCTTAGTGAAACCATGTTGACAGTCACCAACCACCTCCTTATTTTCCGTATGCTTAGCACAGTTCCAGGAGAATCTGCTCCTTCATCTTGCTGGGCACTGAAGTGTGACTGACCTGTAGTTCTCCAGGTCATCTTTACTTCCATTTTCAGAAGTGGGGGTCTTATTTCCCCTTTCCCAGCCAGTGGGAACTTCACTGGCCTGCCATTACTTCTAAAATAGGATGGATAGAGGCTTAGTCAGTTCCTGTGAAAGTGTCTTCAGAGCCTGCAAATGTATGTCATCAGATCCCATGAACTTGTTCACCTCCAGATTCCTTAGATGGTCTTGAACATCATCTCCTACAGTGGGTGGTTTGGCTGGGGGAGAGCTAATTTTCTTTGCAGTAGCTGATACGGGGCCATGTTTGGGATTTGTACTGAAAACAGTGTTGATAACTCAGGGATGTTTTTTTTATTGCTGTGCAGCACCAGGACCTATTCTGCTTCATGTACTGCCCTGCCAGCAGATGGGCTTGGGGTGTGCACAGGAGACTGGGAGGGAGACGAAATACTGGGAGAGGGAACACAGCTGGGACAGGTGACCCTGACTGATACTCATCTTTTTTCCACCAGCCATTGGATTGTAAGAAGGATTCTGAATGATAGTGAGTTAAGACACTTCCTAAGGCAGAGTGTATTTTGGGATGTCTGGTGTTTTTTGTATTAACTAAACCTGTTCTGCAGTGTTGAATCTTGACTTGTTTCCCCTGTAACTTTTCTTCTTTCAGAAAGAACATTTTGCTTTGCAGAGCCAGTACAGAGAGAAAGATGCTGGAAACTTGCAGCACATGGTAAATAATAAGATGGCTTGAATTCCTGATTGAAGCTTCGATTTAATCTTATAAGCTTACAATGTTGTTTCTCACGAACAGAAAAATATTTGTCCATCCTGGTCAATAACTATTGGATGTGTGGGTTAAGTGGAAAGTGACAGTACCATTTTAATATCCTATAGTAGTTTTGCTGACAAATTTAAATAAACACTCCAGCTTTCATTTTTTGGTGAGTAACATAAAGCAGAGGAGTGTTGACAGACATTTTCGGAGTTGGTGATTTGCTTTTTAGATTTATTGAGCTTTAAAAGCCCAGCTTCCTTTGAAACAAACATTTGAGGTTAAGTCTGTCAGTGGAATTTTTAAGTTCCTATTTCTTTATTCATAGGATTGTTTTGGAAATCATGTATCTTTGATTTTGCTTAAAACTTTACCAAGAATAGGAATTGCAGGCTCTATACATGAAC
The DNA here is from genome assembly GCA_013397725.1 of Rhagologus leucostigma. Lineage (NCBI taxonomy): Eukaryota > Metazoa > Chordata > Aves > Passeriformes > Rhagologus > Rhagologus leucostigma. The sequence goes on from VZTD01000172.1 coordinate 3,705,971, forward strand.
TATGAAACTTATTACTCCTTGTGTGTGTTTAGAAAGCTGTGAATGGAAGGCAACTTACTTGTGAGGCTGAAGAGCCACAGGAACAAGAGGGTCTTCAGCCTATGTATCCTGTTTATCAGCAAACTTATTACAAAAACTGGAGCAACAGATACCCACAAACCTCTGGACCTGGAAGAGTCTACATCAATCCAAGGGAGCATTATGTATGATTCTGTACCCAGATGTCTTTAACAAAGGTTTTATTACCTGTTGACTGTATGACCTCTATGTCTTGTTGGCTTTCATCTCTAAAATAATTGGGGTTTTTTTTTTTTCATGTGTGAAGAAATTGTTGGGAGAATTTTATATAGGTAAACCATATGGAGTTTGAGACTTAACTTGCCTCTAGTCTTCGGTATGTCTGTGTTTTTGTAGTAATATTGACCTGCCCAAAGAGGAAAGCCACTTAGCTTTATTAACCTTCACAGTCATAAGATGTATAACCTATATTAATTGGTTGGCACATGCCAAAATGTAGTTAAGCTTTTTCACTGGCTGTCCCTGAGAGCATTCTCTCTGGATGTTTTACAATAACATTACCTGTATAAAAATGAATAAATCTGAGCAAGACAACTGAATCCCTTGTGACATTAGCAGTCTCAGGCCGAGGCAATTTTTTCCATCTTCGAAAACTTGGGATAATTATGATTTTGACTGGCCTTAGCTATTGATTTCTCAACTAGCTCTACCTCTCTCAGTCAAATGAACAACTATACTACCTCTCAAATACTGACTGGCTGTTCCATAAACTACACTGTTTGTCTTCCTGCCTTGTTAAAAGTGAAGCAATTGCCTTTACATCAAAAGCTTTTTATTGTCTATTGATTCTGCTTGTTGCTGGGTTTGGTTTTACAGTTAGGTCTATATGAAACTTAGTTGAAGGAGGTAGGTGACTAGGGAGAGAGAACTTTCTGTAAGTGTCCTGTGAAGCTACATCTTACCCTTAAACTGCTATTTAGCTGCTTTCCCAAGTATGACTCCTATTTTTAATGCTCTTTTAGAGAGTTTATTTTCCTTGGTAATAAATACATTCCTCGGGGTTTTTTTCTCAGTTTGCCACAAAACTGCCTGTGATGTGTTCCTATGTCTTAGCAACAAAAGAAAAGCTTTAGTCAACTTCAAATGCTTGTCGGCACTGTCCTTTAGTCTTAACCACTAGTGTGAAGTAACTGGAGAATGTCCTGATGTTACCCACAGGAATCTTTGTGTGTCTGTGGTAATGGTTAAAAAATGTGCTCAGGATCTTTCTAGAAAAATAAGTTTTCCTGTGGACTAAAAAGTAAATATTTAGCAAGTAAAAAATATGTATTTAATGTGTTAGTGCTGAAATGAGCTCACAGGACAGTCTTAAAATATTTTAAGACAGCAGAAAAATTAGTTGTGTCTAAAGTTTGCTGGAGAAATTTAACAGACTTGTGTATTCTCTAATTATGTATGCACTTAAGTACAGAATGACGATTTTCGGTCAGCTGACCTGAAGTACAAAATGTTAAGAATGGCTGTGTCATGCTGAACCAGCTGTTGTACAGAACTGAACATTACTTCTGAGATATTAGTGTGTTTCTCTGCAGATGTCTGGATATTTTTAGAGGTAAGAGTCAAGCTGTAGAAGCAGCAGAATTGAAAGCTAGCATAGGTAAGTGTGCTGCAGGCAGGAGGCCATTGTTAAACCTGTATTCAACCTGCATTCATCTCCATCACAGGACAAGTTAATGAGATCCCTGTCTACAGTAGGGCCAGGTAAACTAAATGCTTCTAGCTTGTTACAGGTAGCAGCCAGAAGATTATGGCTTGGGTGTCTGTGTTCTGGACACTGTAGAAGTAGGTATTAGCTGTTCTCTTGCTAAGCAGCTTTCTGTTAAATGATATGGTTGAAGTTGACAACTGAAGGAATGGCAAAGAAAAAGGTTAGAGAGAACTTGTTTCTTGGGAGCTATCTTTGAAGCACTTTTACCTTGCTTTTCTCTAAGGAACTGGGCACATTCCTGTAAATTGAGCAACTGTTTTCAATTTTAAAGTTTCCTGCTGTATTTGAGACCTAAAGAAGGGCTTGTGTCACCCAAAAATGTTTTTCCATAATGTTAGTTAAGTGGCTACCTCTTTTCATAAGCATTGCCTCACCTATGCTTACATTACTGCAGCTCCAAAAAGCATCATCGGTCGGAACGCTGAAAGAAAATAGTGTCTTGGCCAAACGAATGACAGAACATTGAGATGAACTATGCTGCTTAAGATAATTTGATCAATATTACTGAGCAAACCTTGATACCAAAAATATTTGAATATACATCATAGAGTGGTTCAAAACTGTTGCTGTGGCAATGCTTCCTCTGCATTCATTAGTACAATGTGGTATTGAGCAGATGATCATTTCAGTGCCTTTTATGTTGGCAGATGATGCAAAACACAATTATTTGGGGTTCAGACCTCTTCTACTGCTTTTTATTCTCATTTCCAGATACTTTTTTTTTTGAAGAGTTAAAACCTTGGGGGAAGGAGGGAGGAAGGAAGAATGCTATAAACAAAGCTATAATTGGTTTTTTAATTTGTAAAAATAGCTTAAAAAAGAAAAATGTAATCCAACTTTATTGTCCAAGTTACATATCAACAAACTACAGAAAGCTTGATTTGCAAACTACCCATCAGGATGTAGTTTGCCCTAAAGTCATTAGGGAAATACACTATCACCTACAGGTTTATTACCTGTGAGAAATGGTTTGTTTGTAATCTGTTCAGGGACATTTAGTGTATTAGGTTTTTGAAATGTTGCTTTTAGTTTTAAGTATAGCTGGATTTTGGGGGAGGGGATTTGGCGTAGAATGCTCAGAAGAGAACAGAAAAAATGTCTGCTGGTTGGGATTTCTCACTGAAAGGATTGTACATATAGAAGTAAGTTTGATCTGCTTTTTTAAGATGTAGAAAATGTCTTTTTTATTTTTGTACATTTTCAAATGCTTGTATTTGTATTTTGATTGGAATAAAAACATTCAAAATATAAAATTTTCTTCTGTTGTTTAGATTTAAGATTGCTTAAGGTATGGAAAAATGCATCCACTTTTTGGGTAATATATTTCTTCTGTGGTTGTATAAGCAGAGCATGTATTTTTTCCTAACAGTACCACTTTGGAATATTGTGGTGTTGCATGCTGAAATCCTTTCAACATTCATCTTACATAACAGGAAGCATGTAGTACTGTGTGAAAATCCAGCACCTGGGTGAACTGAACACCCAGAATCACTTGGGTGAAAATCCGGCACTTGGGTAAGGGAGGTGGGGAAGGAGGGGAAGATTAGTAATTCACATTTCTAGCATTGATAAATGTAAACTGTCCTCTGCCCGAGTGTCTCTAAATTCTACAAGGTAGTCTAATCATAAAAAGCATTAGATTTAATGTTTGGGAGTATGTCCAAAATCATTGTGGATACAATACAAATGAAAACTAAGAAATTGTACTATTAAAAGAAAGGAAACACTTAACGAGATATTATTAAAGGACTACCACTGTTCAGTCACAAATGATCTAATGTATTGTGTATCCAGCTCAAGGAAAGCCCAATAAAAAGGTGTGATAATTAATGAAGAGTGGAGGGAAGGTTTTCACCTTCAGAGTTGTTAACTTTGCCTTCTTTCTGGCAATGTTACTGCTCTTTCCTCCTCTGAGGGATGCAAGTTCAGGTTCTATGTTGTTATCTAGGTGATTAAAATGTATTACAGTAACTTTTTAATGCCACAGACCTGAAACAACTCTATCTGCACCACTGTGTTGTGTGAAGGGTACGTGAGTGCTGGACCAGCAAGTAGTTGCAGAGCAGATGAAATTGTTTTGACAACTTGGGTCACTTCAGAGGTTGCTGACGAGGACAGGTAAAGCTCCAGGTGAAAAAAAAAATGTCTGTGGTAGTTAGCCGCTTGATTGCCCTGTGGGAAGTGGCCTGGGGTTTTTTGTCCACCTGTGTTACACTGAGTATTGGGAGACTGGGTTTGACTTTCTGACAGAAGGTAAAGATGTGATATTTCTGCATTTATTGAAAGGTATGGCATTCTTCTTGGTGAATAGCTTTATACCTTTAGCTGAATTACATTGAATGAAAATGCACAAAAAATACATTGTGAATCTTAGTAGTAGTTATTCAAACAATGTGAGAAACCCAAAAGTAGAATGTGTTAGGCATTTTAATCTGCACCGACAACCCCTCAGTGAAATTTTTTCTATACTTGTTTTGTGATTTACTTGAGTTGATTTTATGCTATATCTTGAACTGGATCCTTCAATTGTCACTAGAAAATAAATTGTTTTTAAAAGCCTAGAAGTCAAACTGTGACTCCTCTACCCTTCATGAGACTAGTAATAAAGACTTTAAATCAGAATTTACCTCACTATTTTGAGACCAAGTTGAAAATCAAGTAGACTCCAGGTTCCTCGTTAACTGAGATAAATTTGAATTTCTGTGCAGGGCTGCACACAGAATGCATAGAGTATGCTAAATATATTAAGACATCATTTGAATTTGACTGAGTTTAGCCACAGATTTATTATATTCCAATCTAAAATGTACTAGGTTAGATTAGACTTATTATCTAACAGACATTTATGGGAAAAAATTTCTCTAATACTGATTGTCAGAGGAGTAAGTTTATGATACACTATAAAAGATTCCACTGTTTTTTTTTTTCTGGTCCTGTTCTCAATGTTAGATTTTATTTGTTTATTACTGTCTTGGATCTCTGAATTATTACTTCTAATGGTGTTGCTGCATTAGATCCTCTTCCTAGGAAGGTGTGCTTGCAGGTTCAGTTTCCCTGACACTTCATCTTGCGTGTCCTGTTAAGTAGTCTTACAGTCCTCTGTATGACTTCAGATATTCTGTGCTTGAACAGCTCCATTCCTTGACAGCAAAATACTTTGGGCCAGTATTGTTTACCCAGTTCAGCTTATAACAAACTCCAGAAAATGACACTTTCCCTGCTGATGTATTGGATGTATGCAGTAGGAGGTTGTGTGCAATGCAGCCGTGTACCCACAAGAGATGCTTCAGCCCTTCCTTCTGGCTGGTCAGGGGAGAGACAGACACCTGTCCCAGTGTGGTCTCTACTGTCTCCATAGTGTTTTGTACTCACAAGAAAAAATAATTCAGATATATCCGTAACTTTTCTGAACTGCCATCATAATTTGGGAGTAATTGCTTTCAGGCACTATTTGTGGCAAAAGCTTAATTCCTTGTCAAGTATGGTAGATAAAACAGAGCATTTGGATTTCTGTCTTATATTTGACTAACCTGGCTCTTTTNAGACACTCTTTTAAGGCCAGACTTCAGCCACTGGTATGACTGCTCCTATTAAGCATAAAAATGAGGGGCCTGACTTTAATCCCACAACTAACAAAGTTCTTTGCTTCTTTGACGTGAATTGAGAGGTAAGAGAGAAATGGCTATGGGCAAATAAAATGTCTTTGTATTAGCTTTAAAATTCAGATTGATGGATAGCATCAAATGTAGATTGGTTTATCTAGCTAGGCTAAGCAAATGGACAAAAGGCTTAAGGTGGCCAGAGGAAAGGAACACACTGTTTCAGAGTACAGTGCTTTGTTAGTAATGCTTATGACATCCCAGCGTGTTGCTTACTTTCATCTGTGTGGCCATAAATACTGCTAATGGCCCTGCATTAGTAGCAAAAAAACAAATATTGGGCAAGGCAAAACATCTCACCTGTTTGGATGTGTTTTGTGTTGGTTCTTCAAGCAGTTTTAAAATTGACTACTAAAAGATTGGTTCTTAGAAGTCCCACAACCTTTAACTAAAAAGTCAAGCCATCTGCTTTACACTTCCCCCTACCTTTAATTCTTCTTGGGTGGACTTCACACCTTACGTCATACGGCACAGATGTATCTACTGCACATAACAAAATCGAGTGGTCTCTAATTTTCTAGAATTGGTGTGGCCATTACCAAGGTTTGTGTGAACAGAATTAAGGTTTTCCAGAATCTCTCTCTGTTACTTGATCAGCCAGCAAAGCCCCTGGTGTCCTCTGACTTTGTACACTCAATGGTATAAACCAGAACTTGCAAGTTCTCCTTCTTGCCTCGGTTGTTTAAAAGGGAGCTTTTCACAGTGTGTTTCTTTCAGTTCCACTGGGGATTAGTAATGAAAGTATTTCACACTGAAAAGTTGTCAGGCGTCTTAAAAATGCCTACTTGTTTCTGTTAACTCGGCAAGTTGTCTGTCTCCTATCCCTTCCCTATACCTTTGCTCCTTCTACATCCTTAGGGTTTTTCTTTGTTCAGTCATCTCATAGCTCTCTTTCTTCCAGCTGGGAGAGGTAGCAGTCTCTTCCCTAGGATTTCCATTTTTACATTCTTGGCTAAATTATTTCTTACTAATACACCTAGTTAGGGCTTTATTAACAAGAAAATACCTAATGCAGTTTTAAGATGGAGAATAGGTTCTGTTTTGTTCCATGTTTGTCTCTTACCTTTCTGCTCTGGCTTCATGGGACAGTGTTAGTTAATTTTCAACTCTATATGGAAATGTTTGAGATTTAGTGCTGCTGAATTCTTCTCTTTCATGTTCTATAACAGCTTGAGGGATGTGGTGTGTCTATGTTTATCTCCAACAAATTTTCAAAGTGGAAAATGGGAAACTTGTTAACATCAGCTATTCTTGTTATAGCTGGACAAATGAAGATGATGTGGCATTGCAGATGGTTAAATCACCTGACTTTCAGGTGATACGTGACATAGAGTAAGCAAGAAAAAAGGCAAACACGGAATGGAGCTTGGAGGAAACAGCTCCTGCTTATGCAAGAAGGTGATATTTACACTACTTGCCTCTTGCCTTCTTGAGGCAGGATAGGTGGTGATAATAAAGTATAGGATAATAATGACATAATAGTAGGGCTACGAATCAGCAAACAAACAGAAAAATATTGTTCTCTGTCAAAGCAGTGACTCTCTGTTTTCTGAAATAATTTTAAATGAACCAAAGGTAACCACTGTCTAGAAAGCTCCTCAGTTTCAGATGTGTCCTAATAGCAGGAAGAATCTGGTTAATTTGAATGTTGATGCTAGTTAGATGATTGTTGCAGGTTATAGTAGGTTATCCCAAAGCCAGTTTGGAGACAAAGTGAGAGATTTAGAACTGTCACTTTCAAATGTGTTCCTATGAAATCACATCCAAGTTTCACCATCTGCTTAACATGGGATCTGTATACAGATTAATTAGTCACATAGCTGTGCCCTAGCCCATCCAAAGAGTCATCTAGAAAGCCAAAGATAATTGAATTTCTAGTGTCACTGATCACACTCAAGTGCATGATTTGCACAGCAAGTGTAATTGACCCCATGGGTATCTATGGGAAATAAAATGCCCAGTGGGTACTTCTATCTAAAGCATTGATTATACAGTAAGTAGTTTGAGTTACTGTATTGGGAAATAACTCAGTCTTTTTGAATTAACTAAGAAAATCTATTCTTTAAAGAATGCTGAGGGAGGAGTGTGGAAGACGCTGATGTCAAGACCCCAGAATACAAAGCGTCAGCGGAAAGTAGAAAACAACTTCAACTGAATAGCCACAGCAAGTAGTGGCATTGGCTTCTCTTATAATGGAAGCTTCAGCTTTCAGATAAGTCTTCCTCTTGCAAGAATACCTGAAGACGATTCAGAACTTTGCCAGCCTTTGCTTGGAAAAGCCATCAGCCTTTTGTGTCTAAAGACAAAGCTGGGGGATGCACAATTAAGATGCCTGAATGCTGCAGGTGCTCACTGCGCCTTTGGCTTTCCCTCCCGCTCTCCCTGTCTGAGGCTGCCTGGGAACCTCGGCAGAAGGGCTTCTGCTGCAATTCAGCTTCTCTTGACAGCAGCAGTTGGATTTACCTCTGGACTGCTTTCTGCCTCCCCTTGCCCCACCCCATCCCCTCTGCTGACACTTTTAGCAATATTTTGGGATTTTTTTTTTTAATTCCTAGTGTTCTAGAATTAAAGGAGCCGATGTTGGTGAGCTTCTGAGTTGGTGATTTAAACAAACTGCAGCAGACCACGGTATGAGTATGTAGTAACAGGCTAATGGATACCCTGAAATGTTTGGAGCTGCTTTGGACCTACTCCAGCACCATTTGACAAGTACTGTCTGAAACAGTCCTGACATATTAAAAGGAAGAGCTTCCTTAGGAAACCACACGGAGTCATAGAGATGGTAGTGCCTTTTTTCTGCTGTTAATGTTTGATTACAGCTCACAGCACAATATTCATAGGCAGATGGCATCTTAATTTGATCACATACAATTCATGTCTTCCAGTTCCTGAGTAGACACTCGGTAAAGAGGGGAAAAAAAACCCCACTGAGGTGATATGCAAGTAAACTTGAATCTGAAATGACCACATTAAGGGCTATGCTTAAGCAGTTTATGTGGGAGCTTATTGATAGTTCAGACAAAAGTCAGGCAAGGTGGGCACCTACCGTTATGTGCTGAGCTATAGAGATGCCAAATCTTGCCAAAAACTGGGAGGAAAGGTTTTTAAATTACATTGAATTTGCCCTAACTCCAGTTGGCCTAGTTGCTGCTTACGCAAATAAAAATATTTCATAGCATCCATTGATGCCACACAGTAATACTTCTTTTTTTTTTTTTTTTAATATTCAGGGAAATAAGCAGAAGAAAAATCTTGTAAGCTTCCTACACACAATATGTATATGATGAGATGCGTGTTGATTGATGCAGTTCAGGAAACCGTCTGTTCCCTGTCACAAACTCCATCTTGGCATTTCTTACAAGTTTAATTGTATCAATAATAGCACACTCCAACAGCAAATGTTTGCTGGCTTTTATAACTGGAATTTTGAAATCCTCCAGGAAATCTAAGTATTTTTCATATTTCTTCTGAAGCCTATTTACTACTTCCTCTTACAAAGACAGGCTTGCTGCTCCTCTGCATTTAACTAAGCATTGCTTTGTTTACTTGGAGATGGAAATTTAATTTTGAAAGATCAGGTCATTGTTGCCCATGCTTGACTGACATAATTATCAAGTTCTAAACAAGACCCCTCTATTTAGGGCTTTTATTAACCTGTCCCCTTCCCTTTGTCACTTGGAATATGAAGTCTTTTTACTGAGCTTTGTATTTTCTGTAAGTCTGTGCATTTAGCATGTGTACTTGTTTTGATTTACAGTTAATTTAGACTTACTGACACACCTGACATTTTTGAAGATGAAACTGAAAAAAAAAAACCCCACATCAAAAAAAAATTAACAAACTGGATGCTGGTATATGCTACCACCCAAGTGCTGAAAGACCATTTTAAGAGCTGCCACTGAAGTCCCACTTGTCTACTGGAGCACTAAACAAATAAGGCTGAAGGGAATAGTGATTGTTGAGGACTACTGTGCATCTGGATAGCACTCGCTCTATCTCAAGATAGCTTCTGTTGTATTAAGAGCTTGTATCTCACCCTGATTAGCAACAGGAAATAATTAAAATATAATCAGGCTCTCTTCATTAGAAATGTTCTTGAATACTTTGAAAACTGTCAAATAACCATCTTCAAAACCAAATGTTCCTATAAATAAAGTAAAAGAATAATGTTGTGTCTCAGATTTTTTTTTTTCCTGCATGTTTGACTCTAATACCAGGGATAAGCACACACTGGTTTTGTAAATGCAGAAGACTGGAGCATTTTGGATATTTATACAAACTCAGGCTAGCAGGGACAGCTCTTCCATAAGGCTGAAATTCCCGAAAGTCACCATTGGAAGTCAGCTGCTGAAGGGATAAAGATGGAATTCAACCTAAGTGTAAAATGTATTTAACTCTGAGCCATTGGTACATTAATACAGGTGTGCTGCTTGTCCTGCTGTTTGGATCTCCCCTGTCTTGGGTGAGTGCCCAAACTGAAGTCTTTTGTTTAGACAAAAAGTATCAAAGGTACCTTTTCGTGTGTTTCCCTCTATGAATTGCTTTGCTGTTATTGAAATGCTTCTTGTTCACAAGATATGTTCGGTGAACACATGGGGCTGCCTGTAATAGGTTTTATGTATCTTCAATTAAAACAATAAATGTCAGGACAAAGTGATTGTGCTCCGCTTTAGGCCTGTACAGGCGGTTCCAAAGAAAGCTGGAGGTTCCTGCCAGGTAGGTGGTCAGTGCTGCTGCCCTCATTAGGTCTCTGATTGCCTGGTGTAATTACTGAGCAGTTTAACATTTGTGCAGTCAGCTGGAAGATACAGAGGAATATAAAATGATGTGACCCTCATGATGCAGTGCTGCTGTACCCCTTCAAGTGAATTTTCTCTTTTGAAACGTAGCTTTTTCCTATTTGAGAGAACACCATATGTACAGTGAAGTTGCTTAGATGAAACTGAAACACGTCTTTGTTTCCCAAATTGCAAGCCTTGGAAAAAACATAGATGAAATTCTAATTTGAGCTGATACTGAAATTTTTCAAGAGAACCTTGGCTTCCTTTCAGCCTTTGTGAAATCTGAAGATGCATGGTTTTATCGTGAAGTGAAACCTAGTTCCATTTTGCGGTTTTCTGCCAATTCTGCATATCAGATTACCAGGAAAAAAGTGTCCTGCAACAGGGAGGAAGTTTTAGGTTTATCTCTGTGCTGTATCAAGTTTGTGTTCTTCATCAGTATCCCCCATCACTTATGTCTTTGCCCTTAATAGCTGTGTCTCAGAAATTTATTCAGCTATAATATTTCCTAATAATTAAGATTTTTTTTTTTTTCTTCTGAAATTTTCCATGGGTTTTTTTCTGGTAAATGAAAGTTACAGCCTAGCCAGATCTCCCTTTAATTACGTATTTGTTGATAATGCCACTTCTCCCCATTTGTGTGAGTGCACCTTGGGATGCAAGAGTGAACTGTGGAAAGAAAATCCTTTTACATCAGGATGAGACACCTTCAGCAGCTGCAAATGGTACTGCAAGGGACTCTCTGTGCCTCCGTGTGGTGTGGTCTGTCACAGGTACGGAAGCTGTGAGACAGCGCAGTGTCTCTGAAGCTGGTGGCTTAGTGGGTGATTTCGGTTAGTGTGTCACCAGTGTGAGCCACGCTGAACGTGCCCCGCGCACCCCACACGTCCCTGCTGAACGCCAGGGTGGGCTGCCAGCCCTGGCAGGCTGCTCCTGTGCCTTTGAAGCTAAACCATATGGAGTGCGAGTGCAATTAAAGCACTACTGCTTTTGCAGTTGCTTGCAGTTCTAAGTGACTGAAGATGCCCTGAGTGCTTAAGGAATTGCTTAAAATATAATGATGATCATCTTAGAGAACACAGGAGAAACTGGTGGGATGCTTTTCTCAGATAGAATTATATATGGTGCCAGAATAGCCTCCGGAGACTGAACTGATGGTGTGAATTTACAAATGAGGAGAAGAAGGTTCTCTGAAAAAAAGTGTCCTACTTTAGCTTCAACTGTACGCTTGCTTCATTTTGGAAGTCTGGGATTTTTTGTCACCCATAGTCACTACAAGAGACTTGCCAATTCCTGTATTGTATTGGAACGGCCGAGATAAAGTGCTCCACAAGGGGCTTCACAAACAGAGTGGAACTGGCCTTTTCCCTTGGCCTGCTGGCCAGAGCACACTGCTGCAAGGTGGGGTTCACCAGGGAACCCAGATGTTTTCCTGCAGAGGCCAACACTTGCTCTGTGCTTTCCCAGTTCCTGCATTTTTTAATGTATGGCTCAACTTGAGCTTCTGTAACTGAGGAGTTGAGTCCTGCTGTGCACTTGGTTTGATACACATGTGCTGTGCATAACAGTTTGGATGGGTAGCGGTCACTAAATTTCGACATTGATAAAAATGTTTTTCCCTCTTATAAAGGGAAAATTTTCTTTGTGTGTTTGATCACACTGTGGGTTTATGGTTTACTTGTCACACTGCAGGGGCATGGTTCACTCTTTGCTGCCATGGTAATGAATCAAAGGTTATCAACAAACCAGCAGTTGTGGTAGATGCAGCTGCACTACAAGCTTGGTCTCTTATAGTGCCTTTAATATTACTTAAATATCTCCAGAGACCTGCTCCAGCTAAAATATTGTATTTCAAAACAATAAAAATAAATAATTTGTGGGTAGAAAAAGGAGCAACTATGTCATTTATTGCCCCTCTTTCTTCATAATTCTGTTGTAAGGACAGGATCACTTTAGCAAGTGATCACATAGCTTGGCTTATTGTAACATGTAGCTTCATAACAGGGATAGCTTCTAGTAAATATATGTATTGAAGAGTATAACTGGTCTTTTACCTTTATCATACATCTTGGATAATTAATTTGTAACTTAGACATTTTACACAACTTTTCCCAGAGTTCAGGAAATTAAACTCCTTGTACAATAAAATCATCTTTCACAGTACTATCCCTGAATCTGCCTCATTATTGTGTTCAGATCTGGAAGGTGGAGGTACTTGAAAGGCAAAGCAGCCTGATACAGTGAATTCTGCTGTCCTGCACATGTCCTTCCCTACTGGCAGAACTTGGATATAATCTGGTTTCGGTTAAGTCACAGGTGGATTGTGCTCTCAGAGTCCCTGGAACACCCAGATTCAGGGTTTATGGAAAAGGAAGCCCAAGGGTTATGAGTGGAAAAGGACATGGCTCGCTATTTGTCAGAAGAAAGACTGATGTACTTTGTGTGTGCCAAATCTAGTTTAAAAAAAAACCAAACAGCAGTGTGCTGTATACACACTCCAGCTCCCAGGAAACAACCCCTGAAAGCGGCATGATGGAGTTGGGGAACAAATTGTATATTATTTGGCTTCATAAATAATTATGTCATTCTGCACAAGAGTGCAGAATTTTAAATGGTGCTTTTCATTCTTTTCTTAACTGTTGATCCATTCTGTAGTTTCTGAAAACACGAGTTTTGACCAGCAAGGAAAGAGTAAAAGGTGCAGTTTGCTACTTTGGGTGAGTGGCTTAGTCCAAGGAGACATGTTCATCCCATTTGTAATTTTAGCAGTGCACAATGGCTGTTCCCAGACTTTACTAAGGCTTCCTGAAAGTGACGGTGCAAACAAGCTTGTGAATGATGTGATGAACAGGGAAAGAGGAACAAGGATTAGTTTTAGATTGCTGGTTAAACATCCAAGCAGACTTCTGTTGAAAGCTCACTTTGGTAACGTTTATGAACCTTGGGACAAATGCTGTCTGAACTGACAGCAGCAAATGAAAGCATGGCTGCTGAATTGCCCAAGCTATAAAGGAAATCAGAGAAGACACGGGCTACTTGTTTCTTTGGGTGTAACAGATCTTGCACTATGTACCTCTCCAGCCCGACAAAGTGCTTACTGTGACTTTGAAATTTTTGTGTAGTTCCGGATATTTTATCTTTAGAAATCCTAAGTAGTAGCTGTGCTTCCTAGAGAGCTGAAATGCTTTCATCTCTCTGGTTTAGATGATGGGTAGATCAAAAGCCTAGAGGGTGAACTGTTTCCCTGTTGTTAAATGCTTGAGCTGTGAGGCACTGGTGTCTGGGGGAGGTGAGTATGTGAAAAATGTCCCAGTAAGTCTGCTGGGACATATGGAGTACTTAAGAACTTAGAAGTAAGACTAGAAGGATATCTGAGGCTGTGAAAGAAAGCTTCCCTACTGTCACTTCTAGCTGCTCTTATATTCACTTCACTGACTGGCATTGCTTCATCTGTAAAGCTGTAGTTTTGTGGAGGGCTGTTTAAACACGTGATGGCTCTGCTGGCTGGGGACATCCTGATTTCCAGCTTACAGGTGTATTTGGTAAATCCATACCATTTGCTCTTACGATGAATTGTCTTCAGTTTGAATTCTGCCTTCCTGGTGTTATGGCCTCTGTAGCCAGCAGCTGTATTTCTCCCTTGCCCTTCATGGGGCTGGGTTAAGGAAATCCAGCTCTCTGTTGGCAACACCAGGCAATTGCATGTAACCCCCTAAAAGACAAATAGTTCCTGAGCCTTCAGCTGGCCTGCTTCATTGTGAGCACTTGTAACTTTGGTTTTCAAATCTCTTACCTGATACCCCATCAAATCTCACACGTAGCATCCATGCCTTAGTTAGTGTTATGTATTAAAATGCAGAAGAGGGTGGGGTTTTTTTCCCCATCCAGAGACACGGGAAACAGTATGAGGTTCTTAAGCTGCATGTGGTTCCTTTGCCACATGTGGTGGCATTGTAAGTGTTCCCAGTGGCTGACAGAGTAATTAACCTGACTTTAATTATTTAAAATGCTATATTTGGAGGAGGAGGATACATAATATGAACAATGAGGCATTAGGATGAAATTAATTCCATCAGAGTGGCCAGGAAGTCCTGCAGAGCAGAGTTGTAGTGCACTTGAAATCCTACCAATTAGTGCTGCAAGCTCTCTGGGCCTTGCTCGTGTCGCTGGCTGGTAATCTGCTGGTTCAGTAGAGCACCTTAAGTCAGGCATAGCTGGAACTGTAATCGCCTGCTTGCCCCCACCCAACATTCTTCTGTGGCCTGAAGGGCACCTGCTGCCAGGGGCTTACTCAATGATCTGTGCTGCTTTTGAAGCCTGGATGGTTTTGTATTTGGAACAGATCGTAGTTCTATACAGATACTTTGTTCACCAACAACGCGGATGGGAAGCTGGTGGTTCTAACAGCAATGGTGTCTTTGGAGGAGACTACTTCAAGAGCATGCAGCAGGATCTGAAACCTTGTTTAACTCACTTAGAAGGCCCTGCTGTTAACAGTGCACAGGGGTTCTAAATGACCCACCCCACCCCCAGCATTTTTCACAGTAGAGGTACATCCAGTGAAAATCCAGGGGTTAGCCTGTGCTTCCAGGGACTGTGGGGCTCCTGTTGCTACCTCTGGTAGGGGCAGGAGATGCGCCACAAGGAGCACTCTGCAATGAGAAGGCTTCTTCTGGTGGGGATCTGTTATTTTGTACAAATAATGAGGTGTTTGCTATATAGGCAAGAGAATCTAGCCACCCTCACTAAGCTACTGGGTGGGCAGAAAGCAAAGCTTTTGTCCCTGCTCCAGTTAATTTTTCACAATATAAAATCGTCAACAAGGGGTGTTCAGAGCCAGAGTAGAACAGAGAAGCCGTTATTAATCCTGATGTTTAGCAACCCCATACAACGGAGTTGTATGGAAAATGAAAATTTGAGATTGGCTTTTTTGACTCCATAGTAAGTATTCTCATATTACTTATTCTCCTGAGATACTGTGTCTTCTTACAAAATAGCAATAAGTGCCCAATTTATTGAAGTAATGAGGAAATAAATGCAACTTTTAACTTTTTCAACATCAATAACTCTTTACAAGCCAGGTAGAGTCATGGTAATTCTGTCTGATTTTGCTATGTCAGTTTAATGCTTTGTGGCAGCTTTGATGTCCGCTAAGCCTCTATTGTTCTGCAGCTCAGAGGATTTAAGTGCTGGGGAAGTTATTAGGTGTCTTGAGTGTGTTTCACCAAATGTACAGACTGTCTTAGGATCTTCCAACATAGAAAACAGCCTAAAGCCTAGGTGCTATTTTTTATTATTACTGCAAAGTATTAGGTGTTGGGGCGTGGTTGAGCCAAACAATGGGAACATTTTAAAACAAGTCCTCCTGTAAAGGGGCAGGAAATCAATGGCCCTCCCCCAGTAGCTCAGCTGTTTAGATGAGAATGGAACATGAAATGTTCTATCCCTTCCTGTTGGCTGGCTATCTCACACGTCTGAAATAATGAGTCAACACATGACTAATGAGCTGCAAGCCCCTAGCAGAGGGCCAGCGAAGCACTGGGCAGTGCTCAGGCTGCCAGGCACTGAAGCACAGCACAAGCTGGATAAACAGCTCCTGTCTCATAGGATTTGCAGCCTGAGCACTCTCGCTGCTGGTATAGCTGAAATCTGAGGGTTTGTGGGTTTCTTCTCTTTCTTGAAACTAAACTTCACAAATCAATGTTGCCATGGAGAAGCGCCACCTCATCATCAAGGGCAGACGATGAACTAATTAATTGCAGAAATCTGACTGCAACAGTGATAATATCCCTGAGACATAAAACAGTTACCATTAAATTAAAATAGCCATTTTCAGAGAAGCAGTATTTCCTTCAACATAATATAGTGCTGGCTAATCAACTATGATATGAAAATTTAGGCACTGATGGATGTGTAACCAAGAATGGGGATGCTCAGCTAGTTATGAATGAATAGATAGATCTGATTTCTGCCTTCATTTCTCCAGACGTGGGTATAGGAAAATGAAGAAAAGGTTCTTTTATGCATATTTGGAGCACAAACTGAAGATATGTGATTTTTTTCCTTTCTTTGACATTTTATTATTGGTAAAAACAGGATACTCTGATGCAAGGAACTTTCTGCTTGCTGTGGGATTTCTACATAGCTGTTCTCTGTCTCTTTTTTCCTTGCTTACCCATTTTGTTTTTTGTCAAGTTCTTAGCCTTGTCTCTGCTGTCCTAAGCTGCTTGCTGAAGAGCACTATTAAGGAGCAGAATGTAACAGGTTTAAATAGAAGTGTTATTTTAAATCTTGCCAGCATGAAGACATTGATCAGTGTTATATCAAGGGCACATTAAGAATGTCAAACAACTGGAGAAAGAGGTAAAAGATCAAGTTGCTTGCAATTTGAAAAGGAGTTTTTAGTTGTTAAGGAAAGCAGGTTAGGCATGGGAGGGAGCCTGCCTTTGCAATGGCTGTGGGAAGAGGAAAATGAAAGATGCCACAAACAGCACATGGGCTGGTGTGTCAGATGGGAGCTGGGATGCCCTTTCAGTGGACTCTGCAGCTCAGCACATGCAGGCTCCTCAGTCACTGCAGAAAAGGGCAGAGAGCATTTCTTTATGTAATGTTCAGAAATGCCTCTGAAGCGAAGACTGAGGCTCTTTTAGAAGAATGTAGGGATGCATCCTTTCTGGATATAAATCTAAAGTGGCATGTGTCATGCTCGTCCTGGTCTGGTTGCTTTCTGAGGTGCAGGAGGAGACATGCAAGGGATACAATGTCAATCTGCAATTACGGTGGCAGAATCTGGAAAACCAGCATCTGGACCTTTTACTGAATAATAAAGGAAGTTTCAACTAATCAAAAGGTCTGCAAGAAATCCTTCACAGTGCCACTGCATGTTGAGTAGGATGCTTGTAAGGCTCTTTAACATTCTGGGTAAATTGAGAATTTTCCCAGAGTGTCTGAAGATGCATTTCTGCAGCTGCTTTAGTGTTTGAGCTTCACTTTAGGCTCTAAAGGCGGATTTGTCAATGCCTAATGAGGTCTGTCTGAGCTCCAGCTGCGTGTGCAATTGCAAACAGTGCTGGCCTGTCCCAGTTCCCTGGTGGCTCTAAGCAGGAAAGCAGTGCACTAATGAGGGGGCTTGGCTGTGTTTCCTGCCCCCCTTCTGCAATTAGGGGCTGCCTGGCCGGGCAAGGAGGGGAGCTGGGTGCTGTGGGTTGGTGCTGGCTAAAGGCATGTGGAGAAGGGTGACCTTGGAATGCAGGGGGGAGGATGTCCTCCTGACCAACATCTCTGTGCCTTGGTCAGACTATTGATTGTGGGGGAGTATGTTCAGCAGGGAGGGCAGGGCTGCTCTGCGGACACTGCGAGACTGGCTGGCATCAGGTGGCAAACCTGTTCTGTTCTGCGTGTATCTGCAGCAGGAGGAGCTGGCTGTTGTTGAAGTGAAGTTACTGGGCTGGATTAACCAATGGTTTGAACTGGTGAGGCAAGTGCTGCTTTCTCAGGACCGACTGTCATACCAATGCTTGAAAAACTAGTCCATTTGTAGTGAAGCAAGGCTAAGAGAGCATGTAAAGAGAGCAGGCATTTGCAGAGCAGCAGACCTCCCTACTTGGAGATCATCTGACTTCTAAAAAAATGCTTTTGCATTGAAAAAAAGAACAGCAGATGCCTCTTATAGTTGTCTGCTCATTTTGTCCAGTTATTGCAGTAGGGCTGAATGGAAGTGCATTTGCACAGGAATCCTGTTCCTTATCCTCTCTAGCAATGAGCTCGTATATTAATGTATCCCTTCCTGGAATAACTCTGAGAAGGGCAGTGCCTGTAAATGAATGGAAAAACTGGTAGTCACTGAAACACTCTGAGGGTATTCTGGCCACAAGACAACATTTGAATGCAGATGAGTAAATAACAGAACAAGAAATTTATGAGAGGCTGCAGCTTGTGGTTAAGGAACAGGGAAAAGTCAAATTAGCATAGAAATGGATATGCATAGATTAGAGGAATGAGGAAACTAAAGTTGCACCTGTGCTAAACTGAATTGGTAGGATAGATGGTTTCTATTGACTGTGAAATAAATAAATAGGAGTTCCAGCCAAGGTCATTTTGGAAAGCACTTACCTAGAGGCTAATACAGCCTTTGTGCTGCCAGAACAGCTCTGCTGGAGTCAAAGCTGGGAATTAGATGCCCTAGGTGAGCTCCTTATAGAGAACAGCGATAGTAGTGCTGAATTCAAAGTCATACAGTGCCACATGATAAAACAGTAACAAAGGCAGGTAACAGTCACTTCTGTTGTCTTGCCTGATAAGACTGAGGGGTTTGCATCACACTGACTTCCAGAGGCTAAAACAAGTTCATCGCTGTCTTGCTGCACACCAGAGTGATCTCCTGGACACCCACTCTCTCCTGTCCTGTGCCACATCATGCCTCAAAGCAGTTCAAGCAGCTAGCAGGCTCATAAAAATCTTCCTCAGGAACTGGAAGTCCTCCAGAATGTTTAGATCTGGCCTTCCATCATATATGTTTTCCAAAGATTGTTCTCTGCACAGAGTACATTTGTACCAGCAAGCAAGAAAAGCTGAAGAGAGTCCTGGGCTACTTTGTATTAACAGAAAGAAATTCTTTAGAGGAACAGGTGAAGTCATAAAGATGTTAAGGTACAGATGTGGTGGGGTTTTTTTCCTGATTAACAGGTGATTTCTTTTGGTTCTTGACATAATTTTCGTTGTCAAGTATCATCTTTAATTCAGTTATAATCAACCTCTCCTCACCCCTTTTCAGGAGAAGCAAAAAAAGCTTTTTCAATAGAGAAGATAAAGGCACTCAGGTGGAGTGTGAATAAGCTTGAATCTGAAGCACTGGGGTATTTGTCTCTGTGATCAAGTGATGGCCTCTCAGTTCTGATGCTCACCTATGAGAATATCTGTCCTGTTTCAAAATTCTGCATATTTCTGACAAGATACCCCATTTCGCTTGACTGTGTGATACAGAAGTTGCTATTTTTTCATTTTAAAAATGCTGGAGTTTCTTCTAATTTAGAATTTCTGACACATAAAGTGCAATTGTGATCTACTCCATGGGAATACTCAGGATGTAGGTGTATTCTCTGGTGGTTTTATTTCATTTCAATTGCTTAGGCCAAAGAGACCATGGAGTAAAGGTTGCTGAGCAAGAGCAACTTTACCCATGGAGCTTTCTGGTTGCTCAGTTTACTTGCCTTGCTGCACCTTCAGCAAAAACCAACCTGTTTTTACAAAGCAGGTTCATCTCTCCGTGTACTAAGCAGCTCAGCAAGATTTGTTCATCCTCCTGTTTTACCTACTTGCCACCACTACCTCTCCATTTTGCGACTTGCCACAATACAGAACAGTAGTTTAAACTGAACCGTGTGGTGACTGATTTTTGAAAGAGGCTGTACCAGTCTCCCAGCTGCTTCCTTGCACCAGGCATCAAATCCAACAGTTCATCTTGTCTGCTTGTCAGGAAACTGACAGCTGAGCCCACTCCAATCTAACCATGGGTAGTTTGGGGAGGTGTTGTTTTTCTGGCTGGATCAAAGGTTTGCACTGCAGCCACCTGACTGTTCAATCCAATCGATGGGAAACAGTGCGAGTGTTTGGGCAGCAAGAGGCACATTTGGGGAGCCAGACCACCCCTTTGGCCTCTTGTTTGGATGGATTAGGCATGTTCAGTCTAACCACTAAAATTTAACACCTTATATTTACCTAAAACTGAAAAGATATAATTAGTAAAATAATTTCAGTAGTGTAATCCAGAGACTTTATTGCTGCTTCTTGATAAAGACCAGACACAAATTAATTAACCTGGTTGGAATTACTGGCCCTCAAAATCTTTCTTCCAGGGAGACCAGTAATTACTGAAAGAAAGAGATAGAAGAGGGTCTTGAGCAAGTTAATGTACGTAAACTTTCAGGAGTTAATCTATCTCTGCTAGAAACTGAAAATACTCCATACTTCAGTAATTCTTTAGAGGCCTAAAAGTGGAGCTGCTTCTCAAAGTAAACCAGCTTCATTGATACAACAGTTTGGGTTTGTGTTGCTGTACCCAAGGTGAGAATCTGGCCAGGATATGCAATGCCTTGGATCAAGTGCGGTCAGAAGAGACTGCACAATGCACAGACAGGTGGAGACAAGGCTATGAAATGGGAAGAGAAATGAATTTTCCATGTGCAGTTCTGAACCCTTTCAGATGTTCAGCTGCATTTTCTCACGCGGGTCAGTAGCAGAAAAGTTAAGCATGTATCAGTGGCTGAGATTTATTCCCCATGAAGATATTACAGCTCACTGGAAATTACAGAAAAGTTCTTTAGAGGCCAGTAGTATCATGAGGTGATGTTCTGTGATGCATAGATGTTGGGTTTGAACATAAGGTTGCTACCTGTAAAAGTTTGATTTCAAATCTCCTTCCTTATCAAGGAAACAAATCTCTTAACTTGATTTGTTAGGCTTGAATCTGTAACAGCTATTATCTCTCCCTAAGCTTAGCAGAACAATCTCTGAGCTCAAGGCAAGCTGGTATGTGGCTGATGTTGTACAGGACGTGATGAACCCCATGAGTGGTGCTTATGGCAGCAGTGCAGCATTTTAGAAATGTGAGCATGCAACCAGGCACATTAAAGAGCCACTTTTGTCAACAGCTCTAAAACATAAGTTAACCAATGCAGTCCTTGCACAAATCACTGCCTGGTAGAAAACCTGTCCTCCAAGAAATTTTCTCCTGTGAACTTTTTCTTTCATAGTAAAATTAATCTTGGTGAATGGCACACTTGCCATCTCTCCTACTGAATTATTTATTCACTTCCAGCACTTAGTTGCTCATTTGAAATCCTGTGCTGTCATGTATGCATCAAGGAAACTGTTTAGTCTGAGGAACTGCTCAGGCTGCCCACATACAAACAGTTTAGCCTTCCTTGGAAGGAGGATGTTTTGGAAGAGGTGGTCTTCCTTCCTCCCACCTCCTTTGGAACTGAGGAGAAAAGCAAGAGGAAAATATGGTGTGGAAAAGTGATGGGTTTGGGCTCAGAATGGAAATAACAACTGCACAAGTGTTGGATCCTGCAAAAGGCTGAGGAGCTGATAAATCTGTGTGTGTCACTGTTCTTACGATGTGGTTGTGATGGCTGCATAGCAAAGCCAAGGAAGGAGCATCTGTGAAAGATAAAGTCTGACATATGAAAACTCAATTTGGTGTCACACTTGAAATCATGGCTTGGGATCTGGCTGATAGTGCTGGTAAATGAGTAGCAGGAAAGCCTTTCAGGATGAAATTGATGCTGCTGTTGTGAATCCTGCTGTCCAGTGTTCTGTCACCGTGAGCTTGTTCCAGCACTTTTTGGACTGAAGTCTGAAGCTGCTTACTAGTTTTCTGCTTCTCTAGGACTTGATATAGGTCCATTTACTGCCATCCTGGGTGGTTTTTTATTAGCTCTTTTAAACCCTATTTTAATAGCCCAAGAGTGTGTTCTAGAATCTGCCACTCGTGGAGATTACCGTGATGTATTTTCGCTGCACATCAAGCATGTCCATTCTGTTTCATTTCCCTAACTCAACATGTGGGAAGGAGGGGCCTATTTTCCATAATATGTAGATGTGTCCCAGGGGCTGTGAGTGTCTCAAGTAAGATGTTCAGACTCTCACAGGAATGGCACTGGAATGTGAGGCCCTCTGGAAGATGCCCCGATGATCTCCTGGGTAACGTGTCATAATCTGTACTCCTGTGTTTTGCAGCAGGGTACATCCAGGATCTGCACCTTTTTTCATCACCTTCCCGCTGAGTTTTGTGCCACCACCAAGGACTGGAGTAAAAATAGCACTTAAATGACATAGTTTTAAGGGGTGAGAAAAAAAAAAAAGCACCAAGCTCTGTGTTCTTACTGTTTTTGTGCCGTCATTTGAGCATGAGTGATGATTGACAACTTTTAAAACTCGTGTGCTCAGGACACTGGCCTGGGGAGGCTGATCTGCAGATGGATGCTGTTGTGAAGTGTGCAGGTAGGCCTGGCTTGTCTTGGTATCACAGGGTGCCAGGGA
The DNA here is from genome assembly GCA_013397725.1 of Rhagologus leucostigma. Classification (NCBI taxonomy): domain Eukaryota; kingdom Metazoa; phylum Chordata; class Aves; order Passeriformes; genus Rhagologus; species Rhagologus leucostigma. Next base: position 3,728,239 of record VZTD01000172.1, read on the forward strand.
TTCTTGTAGATGGAGTTAATACCATGTGAGCTGGCAAACAGCAAATTCTGTATGCGTATAAGCTAAAATAATTAATAATCAATGCTGTTGAAAATGAACTGTTGAAAAATCAGATTTCACAGAATTTCTACAGGGTTTTTTGTAGGTTTCCTGCCTTGTTGGGAAGGATGAGGCCATCAATTGAACTTCACTGGCACTCTGCCAGTACGGAAGGTACTGCTGGTATGCTGGGCTTGCAAACAAAGATTTGTTTGTGAAGATACTGGTTTAATCTCCATTTGAATTCTTCTGGAAAGGTAGTAGGGAGATATATTTTTCTTTTCATTGAGCTTTAAAATTATTCCCTGGTATAAATGGAAATGAGAAAAAAGTGTTCTGGCATAAAAGCATTTTAAAATAGCTTCTACCTGGAGTCAGCAACCTTTTTGGTGTGCCAGAGAGCGATTTGCCTTGCCAAATTACAGGTGAAACATGCCTGTAAACAGGGCTGGAACCTGGAATACTGCCTCTTGGATGCCACTCAGCAGCCAACAAGCAGTGTGTTGTCCCTAAAAGAAGGCGGGGCTCCTGACTAACCTGACTCCAGAGTGTGCCCAAAGCTAGAGGCTGGAGGCTGGTGCCTCTCCTCAAACACCATGGCTTCCACCAATGTAGAGCGTCACTCCAATCTTCTCACAGGCTGTGTTGGGCAGACGTTCCACAGGCAGTAAAATCCAGAGACTGCATTGACTGATCTCTGTTGTGAAGCTGGATCAAGAGAAAATCGCAGCACAGGGGAACTTGCCAAAAACGCCAGTCATGGAACTCATACATGTAGTTGCCTGTGTGGTTGCAAAGTCTATTAGATCTGGACACTTCAAGAAACTACTTGGAAAACTGTTGCTCAGGCTGGAATAAATTTTCCTGTAAAAACTTAATATTTTGGGAGAAAGGTAAGCTTTTCAGTTAGTGTAAATAATGATAAGGAAATCATAAAAGGTAATTGCAAAGCACAGGCATGTGTTAAAAGGGATGAATCATTGTGTCTGGCTTCTTAAAAGTTATTGTATTAATACTCGGTGTGTATTGACATAATCTCCAGGAAGTTTTCCAGCAGTGTTTTATCTCTAGCATTTTTGGATCAATAACACAAAATTAGACATGGTAAAGCTTTTTCTCTAATGGCCACTGCTGACTGGCTCAAAAAGGATTCCAGTCAACAATTTTATTCAGAAGCATTGTCTCTAATTTTAAGATGCTGATTAGTTATAATAATATGCTGCCAACAATTGATGAGTCATGCCAATAGTCAGATCAAGAGGTTTGAACAACACATCTAAATATAGCAGATACAAACAAACTGGAGACTCTATTACCAAGGGCATTGCTAGCACAGCTGTTGGAATACATGGGGGAATATAATAAACATTGTTTGCAATACAAAAATGTCAGCAGAAACCTGTTGTTGTCTCTTATAGGGATTGATCTGACAAATAACTCAGAAACTTCTAATTCAAACACTGGTCCCAGGGTACTTATTGCACATGAAGTTTAATTTTTGCTGCAGGTAATCAGATTGGGTTCTTCAAAATCTGTTGTCATATTCCCCTTTCTCTTTTCTGTTTCATTTTTTCCATTTGTAGAAGTGGGCATTGAAGGCCTCTTTCTGAGACTTTTCAGCCTCAGAGCATGTGTCACGAAATGTGGTGAGAGCCCTGAGCAGATTGTAGGAGCACTCGGCTTTGGCTTTGCTTAGAGGTTCAGAAGGGGGACTGCATGTGGACAGCAGCTCTCTAGAGGAGCAGAGGACGTGGCCCAGGGACACAGATGTCTCAGTCAGCTCTTGTCGGGCACGGGGACATGATGGAGTCTGCAGATGGATGTGTCACACACCACCTGAGAGCCTCTAGTGATAGAAGAATAAAGGAGTGCCAGCTGCAAAAATTCAAGCAAGAAGCCTGGGAGAAACAAAATCCAAATGTAACTTGGTTAAAAGAAGAGAAGCAGGTGAGCTGCTGGTCCCTCTGCTAAATACAGAGGAGAAGGCGAGCCTGGAAAGACTGTAACTGGTGATAATTGCACATTTGTGGGTAAGAGGCTGGAACATGGAAATGCACTGCTTCCTCTAACAAAACAAGTATTTACCAACCTGTCCAAACATTAGGGGAATCTATAAATGTAAAAGTGCTGCATCTCTTCACTTTGCTTTATCTATTGATAATTTAAGTGAAGGGCTTGTGTGGATCCAGGTGATGCCTTTGATGCCAGTGCAAGAGAGAAATTATTAAAACACTTCAAAAAATATGACAATGTTCTTTTTTAGAGTTTATATCTGAAACTGTCCTGGAAAGTAAAAAGGTTGCCAAACAACGGCCTTACACTTTTGCTTATACAGGTGTAAGGGAAATAAATACGCGGCTGCAGAAAAGGCTTTGCTATGAGCACGTGTTAACACAGATTACCTAGCAGCGGCCCAGGGTGCATGCAGCTTGTCTCAGAGGGCTCAAAGAAGCCTCTCTGCCTTAAGAAAATAATCCAAAACAAGTGTTTGATGGAGCAGCTATTCTTTTAGAAGAAAGGATTGCATCCCCCTCTGCTTCATTTAGAGAATGGGACTTGCCTGAATTCCAGCCTCTATTTCTAATGCTGGAGAGTGGTGTTTCCATGCTTTTCTTCCCTCAGCTGTAGCAGCTGAAGAATTTGGGTAGGATCCCAGATGAACCAGAAGGCTGAAGTGAGCCTGTCTCCAGAAAGACTGTGTCTGTGCAGTGGCTGCTGCAGAGGAGCCTGACTTGTGTGACTGCAGAGCTCTGGAGGTTATGGGGTACCCTGAGCTGGCTGGTGCTCGGAGGTTGCTGCTCCTGAAAGGCAGAGCTAATTCCCTGAAGAACCTGTGGCCCCAGTACAGGTTATGACTGATGCGCTGAAAAAATTGCTGCCTGTTCCTGTGACCAGCAGATGAACATCCCTTGGCACTAAAGCAGTGGGAGGGGTCCTTGCTCAGCCTGCTGGTTACGTGCCAAGTGGGTCGATGGTTTATTGTAGCTATTTTATGGCATGTTGATCAAACAGCTGGGTTATACGAGGTGGATGAGGAATGATGGCAAATTTTACAAATTCAGTTTAGGTCACTCAGGAATTACTTTCGATGTCATACAAAGTTAAAGGTTCAGAGGACTTGGGTGTGGGAAGTGTGATCATTTCAACACTAGAGCTGTACTGAAGGGAGAGGAAACATGCTTATTGCACAACCGCATGCCTCAGCAGGTCAGGAACACATTTGTTTGATGTAGATGATATTTAACTTCGTAGACTGAAGAAACATGAGTAATGAAATATTTTCTTTGAATGCTACGTTGAACACACGTGTTGCCTTGTATAACGAAAAAAGAAAGATGTTAAGGCAATAAGACAAATGTTAATCATAATTTTCTTTCTTAGATCACTCTTAAGCAGCTGTCTTATTCATTGCTTCATTTCTACTAGAGGCCAATGAATTGAATTGCAGTACTTTTATAGCTGCATCTGAGCCCACTTTGGAAATGTTAGCTCATTAGCAGGAAGCCACTCTAAAATGCTCCACCTTGTTTGTCTCTGGCTCAGCACAACCAGTATGCAGAGAAAGCACAGATTTTTCTCTTGGATACAATGAAAAAAAGGGTTGCTGTTGAGTTTTGTGCATGTGGGTCATGCAGCATGGACTCAGGCCCTGATGGCATGTGGTGGATTGCAAACTAGTTCCAAATAGTCCTGGAGGGTGAGTGCTGTGAGTGTGTGGGAGGATCCACAAAGCTCAGCTGGAAACTTAAGATCAAACTGTTTCATAATGTTTCTGTTGTTTGCATTTTCCAGCTGGGCTGTTTACACTAATATGTCTTTTTTAGTATTGCAACATGTGTGCTTCCCTCATTATTTTCCTCTGCTACCTCTGTGAATCAGCAATGACTTGTATAAAAAGGAAAGGAGAAACAACTCAGCAAGTACTCAAAGGCTCTCAAGGTTTAGGAAGGGATGGAAGCAGATGCTCAAATGTGACTAATCCTGCTTTTTGTCCTTTGTCAGCAATGGATGTTTTCAGCCTGGTGCTGCATCTGAGTCTGAAGCACAGGAAATAAACACAGTGTGGGCATAATGCCATACCAACCAAGGAAGTTTTTTTGCTTAAATGCAGCCCTTTGAAGGTTCCCAGGTTGAGATTATAGGTGGTTTCAATTGCTGTCGGAAATTTCAAGGCATTTTCTCAGCTTCTGGATCAAGAACTCACATTACTGCTTGTAAACCAAGCATGTGGACAGCCAGTCATTCTCTGACTCTCTGGAAACAGTAGTTTATACAGAAAACCATGGGAATAGTGTGTCAGTTTTAAGAGAGGATCAGCCAGTTTTAGTTGTGTTGAAAAGATTTCCAACTGCTCCCTGCCATTCTTTGGAGGACAGTAAATTTTACCAAATATCTCCAGGACAATGAATGAACGCTAGTACAGCACTCTTGCTAGTCCAGGATTCTTGTGCCATCATCCCAGTGTGACACTGGCACATCTTCTGGACATGGGTGGTGTCTTGGTTTGAGACAAGTTTAAGAGGAAGACGCTCTGGAATGAATGTCTCCTCCAGAAGATAGGTTTCAGCGCTCCCTTCCCCATTGATACAAAAGGAATTTCTTGGAGGAAAGTGAGAAAACCTGTTTATTTAACAAAGTGCCCACAGGGCACAGGAAGAAATTAGTAACTGTTAAGATAGTAAACCTCGATGGGGAGAAAGCTGGTGGATTTAGAGTTCTGTCTGTAGCTGGCTCGGCCCCTCCCAAGGCCCAAGGCTGGGACGCGGCGTCCCTGCAGCCTCCCCGCCGGTGCACGGGGTCCGATGATCTGGTTCTGGGATCACAGCTAGGCCAAACAGTTCCAGAAGACAAAGAAGAAGTTACCGGAGGATTTCAGTATGCTGGTACGCAGTCCTGGAAAAACCTCTTGTCTCACCTAACAGGCTGGCTAAAAGCGGAGATGTAACTCTCTCCCGCTGCAAGCAGAGCTGAGCAACACGGCAGAGTGTGTGTGAGTCCTTGAACACAAACTGCACTGAAGAACTTGCCCGGCTTCCAGACCCTTTCCTCAGACCCAGCTTAGAGCTGTGGGACCCATTTCTGGGCATAAAGCAGACGATGGGGGAATACAGTATTACCATAAAATCACCCCAAGACAAGTGTTCTCTGCAAGAAACGAGGATTCACTCTCCTGCACTCATGTGAGTTCATGGGCTCAAATCATAGATCATGCTGGAAGGCAGCTCTGCAGACAAGGACCTGGGAGTCCAGGTGCACAGCAGGGTGCTCCTCCTCTGCTCAGCACTGGCAAAGCTGCATCTGGAGAGACGTGTCCAGTGCTGGGCTTCCCAACAGAAGAGAGACAGGGACATACTGGAGACAGTCCAGCTAAAGGCCACAGAGATCACTAAGGAGCCAGAGCTTTTTTCACATGAGAAAAGGCTGTGAAAGAGGTTTGACTTATCAGCCAGAAGAGAAAGCTTGGGAAGATCTCATCAATGTATGTATAAATACCTGATAGGGAGTCAAGAAGACAGAGGCAGACTATTCTCAGTAGTACTTAGTGGCAGGACAAGAAGCATTGGGCACAACTGAAACAGAAAATTCCATCAGAAACCACTGTTTTACTGTGTGGGTGGTCCAGAGAGGTTTTGGAGTCACCATTCTTGGAGATATTTCAAGCCTGACTGGACGCAGTTCTCTGCAACCCACTCCAGCTGACCCCGCTTGAGCAGGGGTTGAACTAAAGGATCTCAAGAGTCTCATACCCACCTCAACAATTCTATTAAAATACAGTTGGATTTTCTGGCATGGCAGCTTGAATGAGGACAGCTTTATTTAAGTATAAATTGGATTAAGGTGAATAGGTTTAGCTCAAAGCAGAACAACCATTCTGGTTTTGGGAATATATGTGACAGTAGAAGATCTCCTCACAGTCTTCAGTCTTCTACAAGCTGCACTCTGTATGGTGCCTGGCATAATGAGGATGTAGCACTGCAGACACTGCTGAGCATAGAAGGGTATGGTCTTCAATGGCTTTCTTCTGCGTCTCAAAAGTGAGCTGTGGGCAATTACTTGCTTTCACAAATTGGACTTTTCTGGATTTCAACAAGTATTCCACTGCGCAGGCTCTTCAATATGTATTACCTCTTTTGCCTGAAAATGTGGCTTTTTTTGTCTGCCAGAAGGTGGTAACATCTGCTTCTCTAAACGACGTTATACTTGAAAAAAATCTATTTCATTTGGTTTACGCTGTCAGGACTTGACTGACTTTTTCACAGCCTTGTAGATTAGGATCCACTATATTTAGTCTCTGTGAAAGCTGCTTAGTCCAGGCAAACGAGAAGAAAATCTGCAAGTATTTTCCAGACTTTAGATATCGCCCAGGTATTCAGGAGGGGAAACTAGACCAGCAGCTTCCCCTCCCACCTACTTGGAGATGGACATTGAGGGGATGCATGACAAGTGACATGGGCTTGTTTTGTGCTCTCCTAAAGCTGCAGTTTTTATCATGGTATATTTCAGGAGAACTGATGACAATTTTGACTGAAACTTGGTGCCAAACTTTTGTAAAGTGAGGCCACAAGACAATGACAACTTATGTAGATGAAACCTCGTCACAATGAGTACAAATGATAAACACATCAATGAACATTAAAGATCTTGTATCCAGCAGAAAAGAAAAAGCACAGTGGGCTGACTAACAGGTGTGATAGGTGCACAGGCAGGAGAAGCCTACGTCTGACTGACCTGTACTGGGTGTTTGTAGCACACTTACTGTGGAGGAGATGCGTGATTTTCACCTTTCCAGCTGCTCAAGTCATGATCTCCGTCCCTGTCAGTCTGATCCATACTCGTGGCAGCCAAAGCAAACCCAGGGACCGCCTGGAGCAAAGGCTGCAAATTAAAAGAACCTGGTGCATTCACATCAATTTATAGCTGGATCTGGGTGGTTGGATTTGGGGTGTTTCTTCCTAAATCCTTTTTTAGTTACCTCCCAAGCATTCTCTTTGCCTCTAAAGGGATGTAATTGGGTGTATGGGACTGGAAGCAACACAGGCAAGCTCATGCTACCTTTCAGTGGCTGCAGCTGTGCACAAAGCTCTAGGACACTGAGACCTGAGTCACGATGCTTTGGGAAGAGTGGGGTATCCTGGTCATTATAGCCCTGTAACCTGCTTACTTCCTAAGGCCTCAGGACTGATTCTTGTTAGGCTCTTCCTGATTTTGTCTTAGCCATCCTAGAGCTTTAGTTTTGCTTTTAGCAGCAACTTTTCTTTATTATTTTTTAATGACAAGGAAGCTGCTGCCTAATTTGTTTTGCTGTTGCCTAATTTTGTATGAGCACGTGGAATTACCTTAATTTTGTATAGGCAATTATAAGAAGCAGTTATTAGAATTTAACACTTATTACCATAGCATAAATTAACATGGGATATAATGTAGGTGTGGTATGACAGTAGAGGCTGCCAGGAAATCAGAGGATGTGGTGTAAAGGAGTAGAGAAATGGGGTGATAATGGAGGGGGCAAAGGATGATACTGGAAACCCTAAGGCTATTAACAGCCTGTGGAAAACAGAGGAGTAGAAACTTCCACAGGCACTAACGAGTTTAATTTACAGCCCTGGAAAGAGCTTGGGTTCATGTGATGACAAAGATATACAGACCTTAAGCAAGAGAATTATAAACCTATGCTTCTATAGTTGTAAGTAAGAATATGTACTGGGTGATATGGTGAGGGGTTTTTAAGTATAGCAATGTGATTTTATAGTTTAAGTTAAGAATTTAGATGTTATAATGGAAGTATATGTGTGTACATAGCTAGCATACTATTGGTTGAGAAACAGACGCATTGCAGTAAAAAGTACCAAAGGTGATAGGTTATCAAGTCAAAACAAAGCTTTGTGTTAATTGCTTATTGGAACAAAAAGTTATAAATTGCCATGTAACTTTGAAACTCATGACTGTCTTTCATCATGGCGACTTGTTACTAAATCTGCAGCCTCTGAGACTGATGCCTTGTTGGATTTTTCAAGTAATAAATCGTGAATAACCATGATGGTCCCATCTCTTTGGATCAGGGTCCAACAACAGCCTAACCATTCTCAGTTTAAAAACTGCCCAACCATGCTTAGTTAAAAAGCTGTAGAGCTTGACAAAGCCAGTTTTAGTGCTAAGAAAGAGAAAAGGAAGAGGTGTTCAATTTATGGAGAGAGTTTCTCACCTATAGCAAATCCGGATGTAATAGCAAGTTGCACATCAGTGAAGAAAGATTTAAGTTTAGAACTGTCCTAGAAAATGTATTAAATTACTCAAATGGGGGTTCTGGAGGGAAAAGAAAGAAGCTACTGATGGCATAATCCTCGGCAAAGGAGAGGAAGAAACCCCATCATGAACATCATGTGCATTGTGTTGTTTAGATAACTGGGACTCCGAAGGTTAGTACCATTGTAACTGCACTGTAATAACAGTTTATTGTATTTTAGTTAGGCTGTTAAGATTTTAATTAGTCTGACATAGAATTCCTGGCTTCCCAAATGAGGCGTTTCCCCTTTTGCCCATAATAAGGCTTTGGGTGTAATAACTTGTCACATGGGTACTACAAGGGTTGAAGAATGATGAGTGTGTTCACGGAGAACAAAGGACTGTACTGATGCACTGAAGGAAATCACAGAGAGAAGCAGACAAAGCTAGAATGATCCTCTTCCCAATGACTAATGATAGCATACTTGAGCTGTATTACTTATGTTATTTTAGCAATCTCCTGAGAAACCCAGTGGGAGGTGTTCCTGGTGATGTACGAAAGAAGCCAAAAAAAATAACAGCTGTCTGAAAGAATTTTCCTGCGTTAGGTAAAGCAGGGATGTGATGATGGGAAAAAAATGTTCAGCTGAGATAGCTTGCACAGTTCATGCCAATTTCTGCTCTTAGTTTAGCTCACAGTTGATCGGCTTCATTTGCAGGGAGGGGAAGCACTAGATGTTCCTAGGATATTCTTGCTAAGTTTTTTTTTCCAGATGGACAATTTCAGCCATGTGATGGAATTGGAAATTGACATGAAGTTGACATCAGCTAGAACCAGACACAAATTTAGGCAAAGCCCGCTGACTGATTAGGTGCAAAACTGTAATAAGGTAGTAAGAAGATGTGAAAGAGAATCAATCCAGCACTGTCCATGCAGATTCTGAACTCCTTGAGAAATATTCCAGCTCCAGAGCATGCATCTTTCCCATGAAAGCATTGTTTGTAAATAGCTTCCAGTAGCCATGATATTTTAGGATGTTATAGGTCATACCCATGTGTCTTTACCTGATGCTGGTACCTGAAATTACTGAGAAAACTATTATGTCAAATAATTTATAGCTACATATTGTGACTATTCCTAAGCAGCAATCAAAGCCTGACATGTTATTTGGATATAATACAAGGCCTTAGACTTCTTGGAAAAGACACTTTTATGCTTTAGAGCTTCACTGGCTTTTACTGAGACACTTAACAGAAACTGAGGGTTGTTACTTAAGGCTAGAGATGGTGAAATGTTGCTTGTTTACCCTGCAAATATTTGGAAACTAATTATTCCTTTTATTCTCAGTATCTCATCATGAATTTGGGGAGTGTTTTAAGGGTAGAAACCTTAAAAACAAGAAGCCAAAAAACTCCAAAACACTCCCCCTCCCCCAAAAAACCCAAACACAAAGCAATCCTCAATCCCCAAACATGGCAAAAGTAAACAAATGAATACTAATGACAATGTGTTTGAGGTAAGTGGAAAAGGTAAATTTGGGAGTGTAACTTGCATGCTTGGATACTTTCTTGCTGTGTGTATTTAAAAGAAATATATTGCATATTATCTCTCTAAAAATCTTAGCATCTTTAAAAAGTATTAAAGTGAAATTAAGGGGGTTTTTTTTCTTCATGGCAACAGGGAGGAATAAAGCTTTTTTCCATGCGTTTAATAATTTAAGTTTCTTTTGAAACGAGTCTAAGGGAAAAATTGCTAAACGATTTGATTTGTTCTAATTTGCATTTTCAGTGTTAACCTCCAGGAAAAAATTGTCCATGTTTCCAGCAAGAGGAGCCACGCAGCAGTGCAGTGGTGCTCCCAGCTCCAAGCTTTCACTGAAGGGCAGCAGCGCTGGAGGCGCAGCAGCGAGCCGGGAGCTGGCTGCCACGTGGGGAGACAAATGAGCACGGGAAGTAGCGCAGAAACCTCGCGTGGCTCTTCCACGGCACACCGGTGTGGAGGGGGGAGCTGGGATGCTTCGTGAGCAGGGCTTTGCACCTCCCCTGGCGCTGGCCTGGCAGGCTCAGGCTGCGGTGTCAGTGGTCACTCTTGAGCGGCGCAGCGGTCAGGGCACCAAGTGCCCGAGCGCTGCCCTTGCGCACGCACCGTGTGCAGCCGTGCTGGCCCTCGGTGGCCTGTCTTCAGGACAGGGGACAGGCTGAGGGCAGGACGGGCCTCAGGCAGTGTCCCTGGGCCTGTCCCGTGGTATCCTCTGCAGCCAGGGGCCCTCAGCACACGGGGACAGGAGATGGAGGAGGAGGGACTGGTGCAGCAGGTCCCCGTTCTCAGCTGGGTGTGTCTCTCTGGGCGGCTCGGGGGCTGAGAGCCCCTCCTGGCTGCAGTGACAGCCCCTAAGCTCGGGGCAGGGCAGGGAGACCCCAGGAGCGTCACTGCTCCCAGGATTGGGGGGTGCCAGTGTCCCCAGGAAGGACGGGGGCAAACCTGGTGTGCTGACTGCAAAAGGAAGCAGCTCTGGATCAATTACTCCATGGGCACTGCTGGGGCAGTTAACAGTGGTTGGTACAAAAACCTGGCAGAGACCCTTGGCTGTGACAGAGCTCTGCATTGTGCAGCACCCTGCTTGCTGGAGAGACCTGAGCTCCACCATCACCACAGCGACAGCACTTCAGGCTCCATTCTTGGAGCAGGAGGGCTGCTAGAATACAAAATTTTCCTCTTTGCTTACAAAGCAGGCACGAGGGAATCGATCTGATCTAGCAGCGGGAGCTGGTACTTTCTTGTGCAAAACAGCAAAAATCTTTGTTCAGAGTGTGTGGAAGACGGTCAGACAGACCTGCTTCGCTGACTGGTAACAAGAAGGAAAATACTGATTTCCTTTTACCATATACTGAGCTCCACAACACACGGGTTGTGGTTTTTATCTGTTTGTTTTTTCCCCTCATGCAGAGATGAACTCCCAGGCTGAAGCTGTGGCATAAGTGCATGCTGCTCTTCCCCTATGAAATGAGGTGTTGACCTCAAAGTCTGGGGTGAGGTGATCTACAGCGTCTCCTCTTCATGAATTATCTTTAATCTAGAAAAGAACTTTTGCCTTCCAGTGATGCATCTGTTTCGCTTTCCCAAGCTGACAGCACTGCTGATCGAGTGTGTTGTTTGGTGCCACAGGAATGCAGTTTAAGACAAAAGTGAGTTTATAAATGATTATTAATCCCTCAACATCCACAGGTGCAGATGGGTGGTAATTTGGTCTCCTCCACTGCATGAATTATTCACAGATTTGTTAGAATTTGTAGGTAGACATTAAATGATTCTTCTGTACCCAGGTGGGATGAATGATGGGAACAAACATAAAAACCAAGAAACAAAAAAACATGCCTCTGCTCCAAAGTGAAAAGTCAATACATATCCTCATAATGATTTGGGGGGTTATATCTTGGAGCTTTGGGTCGTGGTGATCTGTCTAATGAGTTTGAGGAAAAGGAAGGTGTTTAACATGATGGAGAAACACTTACAAAAAAAATAAAGGACAATTGAATAGGAATTAATGAATTTAGTACTGCTTGGAAGCTGCTCTGACATAGATATATATTCCTCCTGCAGACAGTTTGTTGGAGCGAGTCTATTTTAGAGGGAGGTGGTTAAGCATAAAGTATGGCATTAAGTCTTCAGCCTTGGAGGTATGATTGATTTATTTGGAAATTATGAGTGATCATGTCCTAATGATGTTTTGAAAGCCATGAAATGAAGTGCGTTCCGCTTTGTGGATGACCCTTGGCTCTAAATTCCAAGAGATGGCAGTTACTGGGCACGTCAGTGAGGGGACAGAGGGGAAACTGGCACACTGTGCCACTGTAATCACTGTGAAACTGTGTCATCTGTTTGATTTTAGCAGCAGATTCTCCAAGAAACCCAAGGAAACTGTAACTAGGGGTGGGTGGGAATAGATTAACAGAAGTTCCTTCATTGTTCTTTATGGAAGTAGCTCTGATGTATTTATACCTCCTAGGCTTTTGCTGAGGAGCTCATCTGTTTTGCTCTGTGTCCATTTTTTGTGATTGATTCCTTCGGGTAGTTTGGTTATCTGCAGTCCAGTTCCTGTGCCTCCTGCTAATACTGTTGCGTTGTAAGAGAATCCACTTAGCTTAGCAGATCTGTGACTGCTCCTCTTTCCCACCTCTTTTTTTGAGGTAAAATGCCAAATAAGCAATAGTCATGATCCTTGGAGATCTCTGGGGATGTGTTCAATCAGAAATATCCTTGAAGACAAGGATTTCCTTTGAAAATAGTTGCTGAACAGAGATCAGACATACATCTTATAACTCCATCCCAATAGCGTGACAACTCGTGGGAAAAGCATTTGGGAAGTCGTCACTGTTGGAAGTCATCTCTTTCCAACACAAAGAGATAGCATTAATGAATCAGCTTGCCAAAATACTGAGAGTCCTTTTCAAGTGTGAAGCTAAGAGATTTTAAGTTTAATTTATAGTGTGAGATCTGATTTCAGGTTATGCAGATCTGTTGTGTTTTTGCTTGCACTAACTGCAACGAAGATGCAGTAGTCGATAGGGTAACTAGAAGTATTATCCATAAAGATGTTTGCTGTCAGCTCATCTCTCCTCTTACCCTGCAGCAAAAGTGCTATATCCAGATTTGAACATCACACTTTCAGGAAGAGAAGGATCAATCAGAGGGAGCCTTGAGGAGGATACTGAGAGGGCAAGGTCTGGAAAACTTGTGATCACTCAAAAACACCTCAAAGAATAGACTGACAGGGCATGCAATAGTAGTCGTCAAATACTTTAAAAAATATTGCCATAAAAAGGATTTTCTTTTCCTTCGTGTCCTTGATGGACAGTGTATACTGCAGCACAGGAGGTTCAGGATGGACTTGGGTAAAGCTTGCTAATGATAAAGACAGCAAAGCCTCAGTAAAAGTGGCATGCAGTGGCATGGCTGTGGAGTCTACAGTCAAAACAAGCCAGCAAAGAGACTTTCTGGAATAGCTATAATTAATAGGTGTTGTTATCTCTGCCTTGCTGCCTTCAGTCCCTTCTTAAAACATGGTATGATATTTCTCTCTTATATGTAATGTATTTTTCTCTTAAAACATTGTTAGTAGATTGTGTGTATTCAATTACAGCCATTTGTCAGTAAATTGCCCTTCCATGTTCTGTTATTTATAGTATTATGGAGCTCTAATGTGAAGGCCATAATGCACACTGGGAGTTTTTATCAGGCCATAAAAGCCTGTAGGAAGTCCTCATGCTAACAAGCTACAGCTTGAATAATAACCAGGTGCAAAGCGTGAGATGGAATATAGTAATTTTTGCAGAAGGCCAAGTTTGCCTTAAAAAGCTATGACCTGAAAGATGTCTTTTGAGTCCAGGTATCAATTTGCTCTTTGAGGAACTTTAAGTAAGGCTGGAGATGGCAAGTTTTACAGGGTTTCTTTCTGTTTAGTGATGGATTACAGCTTAAAAATCTTGGCAAATTTGTGCTCAGAAATTATCTGTTGAGAGAGATGAGAGAAAAGAGAACAATGCAACACAGCCATATGGGCTTTGTTCTTACACATGGTTTGACTCTGTGGGGGACATCATTCTCCAGCCTGTCGAAGCTCAGCAAAAGGCAAAAAGTTCTGATGGAACGGATATTCCTTTTATGAGCAGACAATGCCCAAAGGAAAATTCTCTACTGAGAATTGACTGCAGACGAACAGCACTGGAGTTCTAAGCATTTCTGATATCTCGGAAGGATTTGGGTCTCTTTTGTAGTATCTTAATTATAAAAGCTTTGCTTTTAGGATTGCTCTTAATTGAATACACTTGTTTAATTTCTTCCTGGTGTGGGTTTCCCAACTCCAGCCAACACTGGCTAGCCAGAGGTGTTCCCTGCACCCTGAAAATCATTTACGTTTTTTTTATTACACGCTTAACATTTTTCATACCAATGCGTGTATCAGCTGTTTGATTTGAATCCATCAAACGGAGATATCAAATGCACTTGGTGATCCTTATGGGCCCCTTCTAACTTGAAATATTCCATGATTTCCTCTCCTGTATAGAAAGGTCGATAACAAGAATGCTCACTTAAAAGCTGGGCTCGCAGCTCCCACTCTTAAATGCTCTTTCACTGCTTGAGATTCAAGCTCAGAAAGATGGGGGTAAAAACTGAGACAACCCTTAACAAGAAGTATTTGCCTAATTTGCAAGCCCTTGCAGTGGTGCTGAAACGACTTACAGGAGGGTAAAGCAATGCAGCCTGCTCTTGAGACAAACACTGCAGCTAGAATCAAATGCCCACGGTGTCTTCCCTTGGCACAGCTTCCTCTGCGCTGGCACAGGCATCTGAGGAACAAATGTCTCTGATCCCGGGGGGGAAATTTCCATCCCATCTGGTGCAGCTCCACAGCCGTAGCTGTCAAACAGGGGAGTAGAGGTTGCTTAGCACGAATGACTTTGCCCATGGAGCTTTCTTGTTGCACACTTTGCTTGTCATGCTGCACCTTCAGCGAAGACCAAGCTCTGAAACAGGTTTTTACAAAGTCCTCTGTGGAGGAAAGAAAAAATGTGGCTTTGAACAAATGCCATAAGATGGAGATTCATGTCTGCTTCTTGTTTTCATCCCACTGCCTGGCCAGTTTAGAGGCTGTATGCAGTTGATAAGAATACACGGCTTTCACTCCATCTTAGCAGGGGAAATAGAATAATACTGCTCATCCATACATTGCTGATACAAGAAGTGTTTGTCTCTCATGGTCGGGCATGCATACTGAAGCCTTGGCTGAAAGCCTCTTCTTCTTGCTTTAAACATGGTGAAGGGAACAGAAGATGGAAAGATGAAGTAGTTTTGATTGCAGCAGAGTTGGTTGGTTTTATTGCTTTGACAAATTGACCAAAATGGAAATGAGAACTGACTGCTGTTTTCTAATGGGGTCAGTAAATATGCAATAAGTTTTTTGATGTTTAAGATTTTGGGTAATGAATACACCTAGAAGCCTTGGAGATTGTCATTTTTGTGCGATTTATCTTCTCTCCAACTCCACAATGAAATATAGTAAAAAAAACCCCTAAAAAGTCTGTGATTCAGCCTGCTTCAGAGGCTTTTCCTTTAGCTCTGAACAAGGTACTAATTGCAGAGATTTGACAGCTCTTGGGTATTTCATCACATGTACTTGCCCTTACTTTAGATATTTAATTTAGTTGCAAAATAATTCTTCTTGAATTAGTAATTGCAATAATTGCCATTAATAACCTGGCAAGGTAGTTGGCCTTTGGCATTACACCAGGGAAAAAAAATGATAGTAAGATAGCTCTTGTCTGAAGACGTAGAAAGCTAGAGAAGATTAGGGGCTGGGGGCGGATGGGGGGTGGTGAGGAACACAATGCCAGAAACAAGGCATCATGACAGGCGTCTTGGGGTGTTTGCAGCTGGGATTTATGCAACAGGCTTATGCAATTTGGTTGTACTTCTTTACAGAAGAAGAAGACAAGGTGTCAGATGCAAAAGAAATAATAGGGAGGATGAGGAAGATGAAGGCAGGAGAGTGTGGAGTGACAGGCAGTTGGGAATATTTTGGAAGCGGAACAAAGCTGTGTGCTGAGAGCGATATCAATGGTGGCTTGTGTGACAGCAGAGCAGAAGGTATTTTTCCATGGCTAGGCTGCCCATCTCAGCTGGAATAAGTTGTCTCCACTAAAGTGTGATGATCCTACAGTGGAATGGAATGGGTGGGCTTCCCAAAGCAGTCACACAGTAGCTGTCTCCCTCTCACTGACGGTCTGCTCCTGGTGCAGCGGCCGGGTGGAAGGCGCCAAAAGCAGTGGTGACCTTGCTCTGAAGGTCAAGGAGGAGCAGAGTATCCCCAGTATGAGAGGGTCCCGAGTTCAGGGCAGCAGTGGGCTCCATCTGGGGTCCCAGTGTGATATCCAGAGAGCCTGGTCAGGACAGCAGGGCACTAGGGGTTCAACCAAGCCAAAACAGTGGTCCTGGGCCTGCAGAGAGTGAGAGTTTGGAGGGAGGAGGGGAGCCAGAGTAGGGAGGAGAGACAGGTAGTCACGGGAATTAATAGTTGCTGGTGCTGCTTGGACCTGGCAGGACTAACTCTCCCTTGTGTCAGGAAGAATTACAGGACAGTGAGACTTTTAGCGGTAAATGTTACCCCACAGCTGCCTTGTATCTTGTCTTCCTTGTTTTCTGAGGCTAGCTTTTCCTCTGCTTCTCCCCTGATGCTGCCTAAAACACCAATGAATTTGAGAAGCCAGCTCCAGGACGTGGTTATGGATAAAAAAGCACAGGGAGAGGTGTGTGCCAAAGGCTGATGCTGCTGTGCCAGGCGCAATTGGGTGTGAGGGCACCTGAGCCAGAGGGACTGGAGATGTAGGGCAGAGTTCACTGGGGCTCTTGGGAGCTGTGTGCTCATCCCTGTGTCTCTGTCAGTCTCCAGCCATCTCAGGCAAGAACTGACTGTCACAGCCTTTGAGTCAGCAGGTGCTGTTTCTGGTTTGGGACACGTGGTTGTGTTTTTGTGGTTGTGGTTTTGTTTTCCTGATTTAGCATTGCTGTTCCCCCTTCTTGCCCATCTTGCTTGTCTTGTGTGATGGTTAACAAAGCAGACAGAATACAGAGAAGAGGGACATAAGGGACTGCAAACTGAGCCTTGTTTGTTGTTCAGCCCTTCCCTGCCCTCACCAGTGCTGTGTGAGTGCTGTGGCCATCAGAGGCTGGAGAGGTCACCCTGTACCTGGCAGCACCTGGCAGCAGGACACCCTGGATCTGGCCTCAAAAATTATGTCCAGACTGATGCAGCCAATGGCTAATCAGGACACAGAGATCCCTGGTCTAGCTAATGAACTGCTCCAAGTAATTTCTTTCACTTCATTAGAAAGGAGAAGCATCTTTCCTCATTTCTTGGTGGAATTGGAAAAGTATAGTATCTAATATTTCTTCTGCCTGACAGCAGAATTTAAATCCTATTCTATTCTTTAAAACAAGAGTATGCATCTCATTCATAGAAGTTAAAACCTTCCTTATTCACTCAATGAGGAAAATAATTCAACTCTGCCTATCCCAAGCTGTCAAAGCATGCAAGAGCAGCATATAGATTGTGGGTGCCATTAGAAAGCATTAGTGTCTAATTGCTTCAACATGGACCACAAGGGAAGATGAAAGTTATCTATTCCTGGGGCTGCTGTTGTTTCATTTGTCGATAGGCACGTCAGCCTTTGGCACTCATTTTGTCTGTGAAGGAGTATGATTGATTAATAAATGTGTGTTCCTTTGTAGACAGTTACAGAATGTTGGAGTATTTCTGTAGCAAATTCTTACTGGAGAATCTCAGAAACCATTTTTTCCTTACTGACACAAGGGGAATAAAAATCTATTTCTACACTCCTCAGTTTTTAAAACCTGGGCTGCTAAAGCATTTGTATATCTTTTTTCACTTGCAGCATAGTCATTTGCATATGTGACCTCCAAGTTCTGTACAGAAGTTGTAGCTTGAAAGGAGCCATAGTGATCCAAGGGATGGCAAGACCAGACTGTATAGAGCAAGTGGAAATGATTCACTGGCTTTTAAATCCAAAGGGATAGCCTTCATGTGGCTGTTGAGTTTGTGAACAATGGAAAGTCAGTGGCTTTGGTTTTAAAAAGGATGCAATACCTTGATAAAACACAGCAATGTGTCCTTCTGTGATGTTCTGGAACACAGCAAGTGTTTAATATGATTTTCTTCCGCATGAACAAATACTGCCAATTTGTTCTTGGACACTTATAATTTGCTCCTACATAATTTCTCTTTCTTTGCTTCTACCTCACTCTACTATATGTCAAGCATTCATTGATGAAGAGGGGTACTTATTGAAAAAGAAATCTGATCAGGAACATAAGCCCTTAAAGAATAAGACTTGATGCTGTGAGAGAAAAAGTTTGTAGCAGATCAGAGCAATGGCCTGTGTAATTGCCAAGTCAATCAAGCCATGAAGCAGAAGGCAAAGGCTTTGATTCCTATTGCTCCCATTCACGAGTACATGCTGGGCTGTCATTGCCTTCAGCTCCTACCCTTAAAATCTCTTGAGCTGCCTTTCTGCTGCTGATTCATACTCGTAGAAATAAACTTGCAGTAAGAGCATTAATGTATGTTTTGAAATCACACACATTAAATTATTTTTCAGAAAAAGAAGCAAGATTTAAAGGAACAAAATTTTCTTTCCCGGCCATCTGAGAAGAGACACCTTGTGTGAATTTGTAGGCTTTGATATTTAATTATTAGAAGAGGTACATTTTGTTTTCTTTTCATTATTTTGTCCCACTGACACAGTCAATCTTATCATTTGATTTCTCTAGGTTATCAGGGACACGTTTAGATAGAGGGCAGTTTTTGAAGCAAATATACATACAAAATGTTCCGCTACTGTCTGATCTTTAACAGTCAAATAAACTTAGGGTACAGGATCTATCTTCACCTTTAGATTGATTCCTCTCGTGTCTTTTTTTTTATTATTTCTTGTAAAAGGAAAACATGACAAGTCAGCCAATGTACTAGCTCAACTCAGCAGAAAAAGACTAATTGCTTCTTGACTCCTGTGATCTGTTTTATCCCCAGCTAAGTTTTTAAGGAGTGATGTAAAACGTCTTTAGCATAGCCACATTTTGTGGTAGCAAATCATCTCCTGAGCAACCTCACGGAGTAGACACAAAGACTCAGTGCATAAACTTGCCATCACATTGATGACTTTACAGCTGATTGCCCCAGACAATAACCAGGGAAGGGCTGGTGTTGCAAATCTATTTGGTTCACTCTCTGAAAAAAAATTAAGGGTTTTGGTAGTCAGCCTAGGACCTTACTAAACAACCTGAGAGGAAAAAGATTACTTTCCTTTGCTGCCTTCTCAAGGGATGGGGTGGAGTGAGTGCATTTCAAATGAGCCTTGGAAGCAAATGTCTCTTGTTTGGACCAGACTGGACTAAGGCAGGCAGCCTGCAGCAGTGCTGCCTCGTGGACAGGATTTTGCCCATTAGACGAAATCACACAGCAAAAGGTTGAGTTTGGAAGGTTCCTCTAGAGACCATCTAGCCTTGCTCCCCTGCTCGAGTGGGGTCAGCTAAAGCAGGTTGTCCAGGACTGGGATTCCAAGGAGAGAGACTCCACAGCTTCTCTGGACATCACATTCCAGTGCTTGACCACCCTCACTGTAAAGCAATTTTATTTTTTCTGTTCAAATATAATCTCCTGAATTTCAGTTTGCACTCACCGCCTCTTGCTGACGAACGATGACAAACTTCTTCCATGTTCTGACGCATCTGCTGACACTAATTTTATTTTATTTTTAGATCCTAACTTTTCTTTTTCCTATTTACACTCCTAGCTTTTTATTTGACTGTTGGGTTTATTGATTCAACTTCTTCTTTGAGGCTGCAGCTGTGTAACTTTAAAATTCCTTTGTTTTGCTGGGAATTTCTTGTCCTGTGAAGTGAAGGCCATAGGATAACAGAAACTGTAAAATATACTTTTTCCATGTACAAGCAGCAGAACTAAAGGTCTGGGTCCTGCAAATGAGTTGGTAGCACGTAAAAAATAGCTGCCTCGGTTACACTTATCAAATCTGCTTTTTTGCCAGTGTATTGCTGCTTTCCCCATTTTTTTTCCCTGATAATTTGTCTCTCAGTCCCTCCTAGGGTTTGATCTTTGCATATGACCATCCAGTTTTTTTCTCCAGACTAGGGAATATTGTTATTATTATTGCTAACAGTGTGGGGTGTACCTTTAAATCTTTTTTGTGTGACTGTATGTATTTTCAGAAGATTGACAATGCATAGATTACCTTGAAGACTGCATATTTTGGGTTGAGCACTCTTGGAAAATAGCTCACTTTTCTTGGAATGGAATAAAAAAGAATCAACCTTTTTTTAGATTTCATCAGAGTGATTCTGCAATGTAATAAATATTTCTAGAAAAGCAGAAACAGAATTTAACTCTTATTTTAGAATTTACTTCATATTTACAAAATGTAAAGGTATCTATTGATTTTTTTAAAAGGTAATTACCTTTGCAGAAGCCAGAAGGATTGCTGCCTTGACTTTGCATCCTTTAAAATCCTAATTACTAATCTGATCCACCACTCCATTTGAATTTGAAAAAAATATTAACCACTTAGCTTGGAACTACATTTGCATTTCCTAGAAATGCTGTTTCCTTTTGCAGAAAAAAAAAAAAAAGGCAATAACTTTTTTATTTTTTAAGGTTTAACTAATATTTCCCCATGTGTGCTTTGCTTCCACATTCTCTTTGTGGGGAAACTGAAGTCACAGCCAGAATGCCTGGCAACAGAAGCAGTGGACTTGATATTTATATTAGAACTGTAACACATGGACATCTGTTCTCTCTACCCTTTAGAAGATACTGCTTCCAAGGACTGATATTTGGCTTTTTCAGCTGTGAGCTGCTACTGATAGGTTGGTGGGAGCCTTGGAGAGGACTTCACTGTAGCCCATGGGGTGGCCCCTGCCCCAGGGACAGACAGGGAGATAGATGGACAGGCAGAGGGGTCTTTTTCCAGCCCGGAGGCTGAGACAGTGCTGGGTTGGCCTCCTTGTAGTGTTGGGGCACAGCTGAGTGACCCAGAGCCCTCTTTCCAGTTCACTGCTGATTTTCGGAGACATAGGGGTGTAATCCCTTCCTTCTGCCTGTTTTCTTATGCTTAAAATAAGAATACTGGAACCAGCCTATTTTGATCAAATATTTTGAGCTCTACTGAAGGAAATGTGCTGGTGGCAGAGCTTTCCATCAGTAAGACATTCACCTATAATAGACAGAAGACCAAAGACACTTCAGTAGTGCAGGGAGGATGCATTAAGCCAGAGATTAGTATTCACCCTTAGTATGTGTAAGTGCCTAATCAAGTTAGTTCTTTTCCTTCTGATTTAGGGTGAGATTTTTATGGCAGTCAGCTTTCGATTAAAAAGCAGTTTTGAATGAATAGGTGGGCTGGTATGTCTGCACTTTGCCTTTTCCTTGGGGAGCTTAGTACCTGTTATCCCAAAATACCAGCTCCCTGTGTTAAAAGTCCCATAGGAGCTCAGTCTGCCTGATGCTGGTTCAATTCCAAACACACATATTCATACAGCAGCTGAACTACACAGGGTTGCAGATGTGGATGCTGCACTATTTCTCATCTCCCTTCTCTAAAGTATGTTTAAGGCCTGAATCCTGAACTGTGATGATAAAAATGCCTCACAGTTGATACCAGGATGAGATGGAAATACCTGCTCATGGCTAGCACTGAAACTGTGTTGCCCGTCCTCAGGGCAAATGCAGCAGAGATAAGCCTGTTCTCTTGCTAAAGAGGTGTTGGATAGCTTGCACACCTACTCCTGCATTATTACTAGGAGGTAACAGGCTTAATTACCCAGAGGCAAAATAAAAGTGGTGAGGGGACGCTGTGCACAGACCTTTTCATAAGCCACAGGAGCCAGGCTGCACCCAAAGAGGTGCCCTGCCTCGGGCTTCAGGAAGTTTCTTTGTGGCATTTCTGCCCAAGTAAGAGCGTTTTTTGAGGGGTAGGCTGAGGGGTAAGAAGTAGCCCAGGGAAGACAGAAAAAATGTGCCACCCTGTTTTCTTCCCACAGTTATGTTATTTAATTTTCAAGTGCCATCTAAGACAACATTAGAGGTTGTGATGCCCAGATATTTGTCTAGCAGGGGTTAGCTCATGCTGCCTATATTCCTTCCCTTTAACTACAGCACAGTACATTTCCACCACCTCTGCAGTACTCCCTGCCTAAAAATGACATCTTGAATGAGCTGTACATTAATGCACCAAACGTGGGGATGAGGGGAGGCAGTTTTATTTCTATGCAGTGAGAAGCGGGGAAGTTACACTGTTCCTGTATTGTAAGGCTTGCTTGCAGTGCTCAGGCAACAATACAAACAACAGTAGGAAAGAAAAATGCTGCATGAAAAGTGAGACAGGGCATTTCACAATGGCTGTAATTCAATGATAAACTTGACATGAAATGTTTGGGAGCTGACTCATGGATTTACGACTCTTATATCATGGAACAAAAAACACCAGGAAAAAAAGAAAAAAGAGTTAGATGTACAGACTTCCTTGTGAGAAGTTACTGAAAGCATTGGTGTGCTGCTTTTCACCTTGGGAAAGCTTCCTCTCCTCCCCCGTACACACCTATGCCAGCTGGTAATTGCCTGAGCTGGAGATGTGCCACAGTCCGGCACCTCGTGGTCCTTCATCTAGTTCAGAGGTTATTCATCCCTAAGTGAGTGTCCTAGAAACTACAGCAGACAGTGCAATGCAGCACTGGGGTAACAAAACAGGCCCTTCCCAGCTCAGAGCCTTGGGGAAGGAGGAGGCAGGGCCGATGGATCAGGGTGCTGTGAACATCTGCGGGGATTGACTGACAGCTGCAGCTCCCTTGTGATGGGGAAACCTCAATTCATGTCCTCAGCACCCAGCAAAAGGGCTCTTGTGTTTCCCACTGAGACCTGACTGGAAAGGGGAGAAAGGGCATCAGGCATCAGTCTCTTCCCTGTCCTTTCTTTGGTGACTCTTGCTTATGGAATCTCAATTGCATTGTGTGGATTAAAGTCATCAACATGGAAACATAGCAGCTTGTTTCAGCACCAACAAAGCTAACCTACTTTTCTCAGTTTATTGGGCTTTTTTAAATACGAAGGTATAATCCTTCTAATTAGGGAAAAAGAAAAATGTTTTCTTAAGTTAGCAACCAATCTGAGAAATCACCTATTTGTGTAGCCTGACTTCATGTCATTGTTGCAGGTGGTGCCAAGCTGGTTTAGTTCAATTTCATTAGCACAAAGTGTAATCTTAGCCATGTTAGCCTGGAGTTCGATTGCTGATCTTTAAGCCTCTTTTGTAATCGGTAAAATTCTGAGGAAAAAGCCTATGACAGAAGCTTCCAATAAATATAATTGCTTGCAGACAGCTAAACAAATCTCTGCCTGAAACAGGTAAATCTTGCAATAGTAAATAAATGTAAAATGGTGAATAGGAATTGTAGATTGGCTAGTTCATCAGCTGAACAGTTTAATGAAATTGTTAATTTAGAATTCTGTCCACAAAGCTTGGACTAAAACTATAATAGTAAATCTGCATCATGCATTAAGGGCCTTGGTGAGATTAGTTTCATTGTTTTGTAGGATTACATATCTGATAAACAAAAGAAATTGAGTTGATACAGCTCACTTGAGTTTCTCTGAGATATTTGGCTGCAAATACCATATGACATCCAATTTTTGGCTTTGGATAAAAACTCCAAAACAAAAATACCCTACTTAGATCATACAAGGTGCTACCAGAAAATGGATAAATTCAGAACTGGTTTGTTTACTGGCATCCCTCAGCTTGTCAATGGGAGGTCATTTGTGAGTTCATAGTGATGATTTTTCCTGATTTAGCATTGCTGAATGTTTCTGCCATTTTGCCAACGATTTGAAATCTGAGGCAATATATGACTTGCAAGAGGCAGGGTAGCAAACATTAAATATGAGGTTACGGAGGCGCTAATCAAGACTGTCTACTTGTGTGGCTTCAAATGGCAGAGCATCCCTTCCCTTCTGTTCTGCAGTCGTGTGTCTGCTCAGGGATTGCATCAGACCAAGAGGCCGGGTCTGTGAGGGGTGTCCTGCTAGGCTGCCCTGGCAGTGAGCTTTGATGTGTGTGTGCTGTGCTGGGATCAGCTGGATGTGCTTGGTCTGCCCAGCTTTTTGTCCTTGTTGGCCATTTGACCTCCAGCAATTCAGTCTTAGGGACTGACTGAAGGTTTTGGTTCTCTCTTTCCCTCTTCACTTTGAAAAATATCTGGGAAGTTTAACTATGTTTACTCACTGAATTGTCACTATGGTAGGGGTATTTGTTGGGGGATGAAGACAGCAGCTGATAGTTACAGTTTTCAGTTACGGGCAACCTGTGGGAATATCTTGGCACTGGTCTTCCAGTACTCACTTAGTTTACAAATAATGTGCCTGCTTTGTGGGAAGAATTCCTTGTGTATCTTGCTTGTGACACCCAAGATCTGAACTCCGCTCTCTTCATCTCCAAAGTCCCTGCAACTGCCTAAGCTGAAGGAAAACTCACACATTTCTGCAAGTAGCAGACTTTGTAGGCAGCCCAGAGATAGAAGCAAAAACGATGCATCTTTGTTCAAAAAGGTGCGATAAATCTGGGGATTTTTCATTGCTGTTTTCCTTCCCTTCCAGGGATTAGAAACAAACATTTCATGAAATAGGCTGATGACCGATGATTGGAAGGAGACCAGCAAAATCTAAGACTTTCTTTTGAGAAGCAGATTTCTAGCCACTAGAACACTTATTTGAAGTTGCAGCTGGTTGCAGCTGCACACCTTTCTACATCTTTATTTCGGTAGCTGGTGTAGTTAAGTTGTTTTAGTGAATCACTTGCTAATTTTCTGCAGTACAATTGCTTGATAGAACATATTTTTAGAGATATGACCTCTCTGAAGCTCGTGACTGCAGCTTAGGACGTCTGTTCTTGTGATGCGTGAAATACATTCTAGTCTGTTAAGGTCAAATGAATTGGACACTTGCTCAGAATTTATACTGATTAACTGCTTTTTTAGAACCACCTGCATGAATTTCTAACCTTCAAATAAGTCACCACTTGGGAGATCATTGATGACACAGCCACTTGTCTCAAAATTCAGCAGCTTGATCTTTATTGAACTTGATGGGCAAACATTTAAATGATAATTGAGACACTAATTAAATGCTGTGCCTGTACTCCTGGTTCAGGATTGAAAGGAAGGACTAAATTATTTAATGACAGTTTGGGGAGTTACAGGTACAGATCTTTAGCAGACTTGTAAGAAAGAAGGGTTTGTTCAGATGTTTGAACTCTGCTGCTGCTGCTGCATACTGCTCCACATATCCCAGGTGATCTCCTGGCTTTACAAAGTCATCACTAGGATCCCACTCACCACAGTTTTCTAGCAAGTGCCAGGACATTATATTTGGTCTGGTGAGCAAAATTGAAGTGTGGGGCCTTGGTTTTGTTTTGCCCTTTCTAGTCATTTTCGTCGTGCAATCTTGACACTATTAATCCATGTCTGCATTTCTAAGTTCACCTTTGTAACACATGATCTGGCTCGTGACTGCGATCAAGTTGTCTAATTCTATATTTCAAATTTTTCCCTATTACCCTGATATCAATTCCAAATAAATTAGTTGCTTCTTCCTACATTTCCCACCTTGCCCTTTATCGCTGTTCATGTACATCACCACATTTCTGCTTTTTTTCCCTACTGACATACTTGTGGCATATTAAGGTGTGAGGGTATTAGACCTAATCAAAATATCTCAAGCTCTTTAGTAAGTCACATATGACTTTATTCACAAATGACTTTAGATGAATGTTCTCCCAGTGCAGTCACTTCTCTCTGCTCTCCTGTCCAGGAACCAGAAAAGTGAAAATCGTGCTTGGCACTTCCACAGGGATCTCAGAGGTAGGTAAAAATTTCGTCATTGCCAGTGATTTGTGCCCTGTGCAGAACAGATTTGTCAACATGGCCAAATACTTACAAGCTTGGTACAGCGCCAGTTTTGCTTCCTCCTTTCCTATCCTATCCGTACCAACATTGTACTGCAGATCAATTTCCTTCACTGGGGGGAGTCAGGAACTGCTATGGGAACAGATGCAAGGGAAGCAGATGGGGCAAGAGTTGATTTGGAGCAATGACAACTCTGTAACCTTTTGGTGTCAGCCTGAGATTGCAACTTCCCCTGTATTCCGTAGCAGAAGGCAAGTCCAGGCACAGGAGAATGTCCAGGCTTAGCACTGCGCTCAAGCAGTGGTAGGTGGCAGCTGGGCTTCTCAAGCACAGCATGGTGGCCCTGAAAAAGCAGTTCATGCTTGAGTGGGGCTTTTTATGTGTTAGGTTACAGCCTGTATTGCAGGCAGTACCTCGGGCTTTTTCAGGAGTTTGGTCTCGCTGGGCTTGTCAGCCCAGTAGTGATGTGAGCTCTTGTTTCACACGTGCTGAGACAGAGACTCTGTGAACTGATCAAAAGTTGCTTCTCTAGTAAGGGACATTGACTGCCTTGTGGGAAACAGAGAGGTAAAAACTTCCACAGGCACTAATGAGTTCAATTTACAGCCCTGGAAAGAGCTGAGGCTGATGTAATAATGAAGGTGTACAGACCTTAAGCAGAAGAATTATAAACCTATGCTTCTATAGTTATAAGTAAGAATATGTATTGGGTGATATGGTGGAGGGTTTTTAAGTATAGCAATGTGGTTTTATAGTTCAATTTAAGAATTTAGATGTTATAATAGAAGTATATGGGTGTACATGACCCAGCAGGTAATTGGTTGAAACACAGACGCATTGCAGTAAAAAGTACCAAAGGTGATAGGTTATCAAGTCGAAACAGTTTCATGTTAATTGCTTATTGGACCAAAAAGTTATAAATTGCCATGTAACCTTGAAACTTGTGACTATCTTAAGTTATGGTGACTTGTTACTAAATCTCACGACCTCTGAGGCTGATGCCTTGTTTGTTTTTTTAAGTAATAAATCGTGAATAACCGTGATAGTCCCATCTCTTTAATAATAACTCCGACAGACGACGACACTCCCTCGCTGATTTGTCAACTTGAATGAGGAATGTGTCCCAGGCCACCCAGAAGCTCTGGGGCAGAGCAAGGTGTGACGTGGAGACACACAACCTCCCAGCCCCAGGCGACAGGCAGCTCTCCTCCATTTCCACAGGGGCAAAGACAGGATTTTTGTTCCTGTTTGTCTTTTGTTAGGGGGCAAGGGCATGTTTGGTGTTTGTGTTTGCACACTTTGTAGGGAAAAAAGAAGAGAACAACACTATGATTCTCCACTATGATTTATCTGTGTGGTTCACAGTATAGTGGAGAACTTCAAAAGTCTAAGGATGTAAGTCTTCAGCAGCAAAATCAAATTTGTTCTTTCAGCTAGGTAAAATGCCATTTAAGTGTACTCAACTAAAAAGCAGGATTTAAAACATTTAGTAAGGCTACAGGGAGTTCCTACTTTCAAAGTATGTATCCCAGATATCCTCGGTAGTTTATTCAGGATGCATTACAGAAGATTAATTATGTCAAACTACAGGGTTAAGGCCAAACAAGTGCTTTTTGGATCATATATTTATTCTTTCTGGTGATTGATAAACAAGAAAATCAGGAAGATTGAGAGGTACGCTGTGTTTTATTTAAAAATGTACTTCAAACCTAGCCAAGTGATCATCAAAATAATTTATATTTTTTTCAACCTGATCTTTACCTTGAAATACCTTTTAGTTAATGGAATTTCCTCTTCTGAAGTTGAATGACTGTTAGCACAGAATCTGACTAAAAAGCTGCCTTCCTATGCATGATTTATTTAGCATGGAACCAATGATAACATAGAATATACCAGAAGGTGCCTGGTCCCACTGTGATGAGAAGTCTTAAGAACAACGGCATGAATGTGGTGAGACTGGAAATAAAATGTATGTAATTGTGCATTTAGTGTACTTGTTCACAGAGCTCCTGTAGATTTTCTTTATTAAGTGACTGTCACTTGAGAAGCAACAGAAGAGCAAAAATAGATGACTTTGTACAGCACATCTTGGCATGCTGTATTACTCTTCAGCATAAGATTTTACCTTGTGTCTCAGGACCACATGAATCATAGTGAAGGGCAACTGACAGCTTCCTAATGCTCTTTTTGCATATGCCTGTCTATCCCCTTTCCCTCCATTCATCCAAAAACCAAAATTAAACTAAACCAAACCCCAATGAGATACTTGCCTGAAATGCTTTTTTGTAGACCTAAACCAGAGACTTTTCCTAGGGTGCTGTCTGTTGGGTAAATTGGAATAAAAATGCTGTCCAGCTGATGGCTCGTGCTGGTGGCACCTGTAATCTTATCAAACTTCAGGTTCTTCATGGTGCTAAGTGGAAGATAGTGCCAAGTGTGCCTGAGTGTGTTACCAGCTGTCAGGCTGAGCTTGAGAAGCACAGTTAAGGCATTTCACTGCAGGAAGCTGAGTCACAGTGTAGGGTTCCTGTGATTTTCTGTGGTGGACACAGACCAGGCTCCTCTGAGGAGATGTAATCCGAACTGAGCTTTGCAGTCCACTGCAGTGGTCAAGGTTCTTAATGTGACACTTGTCACTGGCCAACCTAGAAACATTCTCTAAGATGGTAGAACAGTTTGGAGAGTTATTACAATATTAGCACAATATTACAATATATGTCACTGTCAGACATTGTGTGCTGTTGATTTACAGCTTTAAAAAAATCTTCATTGCTTGAGAAGGCTGATATCAGCTGATAAAGCTGATCTGTGTCATCCCGAGAAGCCCAGTCTCATCCTAAAAACTTGTGGAGGGACAGAGATGGGTCAGCAGTTGGCAGTTCCGAGAAAAAATGTCACAACCTGTGAATATGTTTTCTTACATCATGAGTGCTAGGAGACAAAGATGAAAACCAGCTTATAAGGATACAGGCAACAATTAGAGAGGAAATGCTGGGTGTCAGAAAAGGGGAGGGAAGCAACACCAGGGTCCAGAACACCTTTGGGTGCTGCAACCACCAGAAACCTCCTGAAATCGCTCAGCCCCACTCAAACTGCTTTTAGTAAACAGATAACTAAAATTCAAGCACTGCCTTTATAAAGCCTCTTGGTGTCAGAGAAGTGGATCGCTGTCTGACAGTTCACTGGGAGGTTCTTCTTCCAAGATTGCTTCCCTCCTTCGTGGAGTTGCTTGGAGAGCAGCTCAGCATGCTGGCAGGCTGTACCAGCCAGGCATTTACTCCCACAAGTGCCACCTGCTCTGCTGCGAGCCTTGCCATGCTGAAGCCGCCAGCATCTTTGTGCCTGATCTGCAGGGCTTGGCTGCTCTCCCACGAGAGGAACAGTTCGCGGAGCCGCTTGGCTCAGGAGCGCTTGGCAACCTCCGAATGCGAGTGCATTCCGCTGGGCAGTGGGCACACACACATCCCGGGGTACTGCTGTGTGCCCCATCCGTGGTGCTCCCCACAGCCTGGGTGTGCCTCCGGGGCACTCGCTGCGCGGTTGACACAGCCCTCAGGCATCAGGCAGCTGGAGCAATAGCCACAGAAGGTTTAGCAAGAGAGCACATCACAGTCAGAGTCGAAGGCTGAATTGAGATATCAGTGGGGGAGGTGGCTATTATGTTCCAGCTCTCTTTAAAAACCATTCTGAGACTTGTAAGGCATTGTGTTGTGCTTGTTGCTGGATTTAAGACTGCTGACTGTCAGGCGGTGAAGGTCACTTTGTGCTTTCCTCTTTAAGGCAAGTTGCTGTTTATATTAACAAGAGACCAGCAGTGCTGACTAACTCCTGGCATGTTAACCTGCATCTCTCCTAGGGAAAAGGTCTCCCAAGCACTCCCTTAGGACCTGTATAGTTGGAGAGTTGCACAAATTGCAGGAGTCAAGCCCAATCAGATCTTCCTTGCCAGGATGTGTTAGGGCAGCTGCCTGCAATTTGTGTGACAGTGCACATCTCTGCCAATAAACTACTTTTGCTCTCCCTTATGCTGTGTCTGCCGTCTGCAGGCTGTTGGATTGCTGCCAGGAGAGAGAGCAACTGCATGCACAGAGGTGTCTGGGTGGCACCTCTTGTAATCTGTGTTCTGCACAGTGCATTGATTGGCTTTGTGGATGGATCCCAGGGGCTGAACGTGAACATCACATACCAGAGCATGACATTTTAATCAGAGACACGTTTAGCCACTGGGAGCAGCTCAGGTAACGTCTACTTTAAGAAAAAAAAAAAAAGAAAATTGCACCAAAAGAAAAAAAAATGCATATGCTGGTTAGGAGCTATGTGTAATTAAATGTAGAATACAAATAAGTAGGTTGTGTCAGGGCCAAGAGCACTTTGAAGTAAAGCTGTAGTAAGTGCAAATCAGTGGTACAAGTGAAGACGCTGAAATAAGGTTTTTGCACGAGCATGTGCACATACCATGGCTAAGCAGCAGAGCCTGCTCAGTGCAGTGCCATTCCTGTCTGCCAGCTGTAAAATCACTCAGAGGATAAAAAGGTGTCCTGCAGGAGATGAGGCTGGCAAGGAGCAAGAGAGATTTTAAAAAAAGGTTGATGGAGTTTTCTCTGTATTTGCAATGATAAAGAGTTGTGAGAAAAATGGAGCTCTTTTGGGGTTGGTGTGCCAGCCAGCCCCACCAACATTTTGAGTGAGGGTTGAAAAATGACCGCCTCAGAACCATCAGGGAAGGTCATCCTCCTTCTCAGCCTGTAACACGCTGTATAGTAGAGTTCATCCTTCTGTAGTAAAATCTCAGGGTCCCTGAAGAGCTCTGTTAACCTTGAAATCTGTGTAGTAGGTTACTTTCTACCTGTAAAGTAGAAAGCACCACTTATTCACAGGCGTGAATGACACCAAATCTGGTCCAGAGGTAGACTTGAAAGAACATTCATCTGCTGTTTGTGGGAATTTAACTGAGAGGAAACTTCTGAAGTACCGAAACAGAGAGAATAGTAAAATTATTCCCAAAGCGCTGCCTGCCTTCTAATTGCTGGCCATCTTCTTTTGTAAAAAGAAGCAAAAGAAAGAGTTCACAGTAGCGCAAGTGCTTGCTGACTTCTGGGGAAAACTGTTGTCTTTCTTCTCTGGATTTTGGATGCTTAAAATGAGGAAAGCAACGTATCAGACAAGAGAGAGAGAGGAAAAACAGTCAATGTTACCTTGGTATCTGATGATCAAAGGTATGACCCCCCTCTGCAGTGCCCTGAGAATGGCAGCACTTGTTTCCTGAGGGAACTGCACTTAGTTCAGAACAGGCAATGTCCCTTTGCTCCCTGTGCTGCCACACAGATCAGGAGCTGCCTGCCTGCCTTGGGAGAGCAGAGTATTTAGCTTTTCCCAATAGAAACAGGGCAGCTTAACCAGTTATCCTCTGCCCATGAAAAGAAGCAGGAAGATAAGTGTCAGAGAACGATTATTCCCTGGGTAGTGACATGGCTGACATGTATTTTCTTGTGAAGATCCAGTGAGCTACAGCTATTAAGTAGCAAGAATTTATGAAATTCGTGTCCAGCTTTCCTACCCAGCTTCCTTTCATCATTTTAAAAGTCTGTGATTTTGTTCTGACTACTATAAACACAGAAAATAATAGAAGCTAAGAGGAAAATGGTTTGTTCTTTACATTCAATTGCCAATTTACTGTGTGCATTTTAACACTCAAAATGTACTGGCTCTGGCTGACATTTCCATCATGTTGGAGTGCCTGTATGCCCCTCATGTTTCTAATGAGGCACAGAGAACATAAATGACAGGAAAAAGGCGGCAGTTTTTTTAATGACCAAAATCATATATATTTTAAAGCTCTAGCCTAAGGTTACAGCACAACAAAGCAGGCAAAGTGTCTTTCATCTGCAGTTTACTTGAAGACTAGGACCAAATTTCAGTCTCCCCAGGTGACAGAAAATAGAGCAGAGACCCAGTCATGCACCATCCAGCACTGTAGAGTCTATTTTCCAAGAATCCAGTAACACCTTTCTTCGTAGAAGTAAGGCAGACAAGGGCAGGACAGTCAATGAGACAAAAGAAAATAATGAAAAAATTAAGATCAGTCAATACTGTGAAGATTTTAGGTGAGGGTGTTACAGTACCTGATGTGAGAGACCTTAATGGGGACACGCATAACATTTTCACCCACCTCAGCAGGCAAAGGGTTGCACTGACTTTGCCATCAGAAATGATGTACAGCATCAGCTCATCTAAGCTCTTAATATACATCACACCTTTTGTATGAATTTTTGCCAGAACTCTGGGGCAATTTTCTGAGATGAGAATTATTTTTTGTCACCTGTAAATTGCACTTTTGTGAGAGCTGTACTGGGGAAGGGGTAGGTGAGATGTCAGTGGGGTGAGCTGGTGCACCGAGGCTGCGCAGCTGACAAATGAGATTTCTGACAAGGAGAGGTGTAGAGAAAAAAAAAAAAAAAGAAAAGAACCAAGTTCAATTCCTGGTGATTTGAACAGACTGCTGAAGTTGCAGGCTGTCATTGGGAAAATCCTGTTTTTCAGACACAAATGGACAGTGGACACTGACATGAAAATGCCAGTGCGAGTCAGTCTCTGAACTATCTTGTTAGGTGTAAATAGTCTTTACCTGGGTCTTGGCACAGGGTTAAAACAGGGTTTTAGCAAGCTCATGGTTCCTGCTTGCATTACAGTAGCATTACAGTAGCATTCAGGACCCGTAATACCAACTGCAGTGTTCACAAGCAGTATGCATTGAAGGGGTTGTGTAAGTATACATAAATACATGTATATGTGGTGAAGCCCCCTGAGAACCATAAAATCAGTTTGGGAAGATGAATGGCAGGACAGGCAATCAAAAGAACTGGCTCATATTCCACCTGCAGAGTTGCACTTGGGGAGGAAATAAAAACAAACAAAAATAAACTATCTAAAGCTCCAGGTTTCTCATTCCTTACTTCTATGTCCTTTGTATTTTACCTGAAGGCGTTATTGGAAATCTTCAGTGGCAAAGGGTCTGTGCAGTATCAAGATTTTTTTGTTCTTTCTGGTGCATGGCAGAGTCGCTGTATGGTGATGGAGCAGAAGCAGCCCAAAGGCTTTCCGTATTGTCTGGACACATGGTGTTGGCGCATTAATCTGTTCCTTGGGCTTGAACTTCCATTAAGTCAACTCATGCTGTAGTACTAAAAATGTGACAAAATTGAATTTGGGGAAGGCGAAACTGATAAGAGATTTGCTGCTACTGGGAGTGTGAATCAGACCTTTTCTGCAGCAAAGCTGCAAACATTATCTGAATGTTGAGTGTACAGAGACAGTGAACTTCTTTGCTTGGTTGTAGCTCTGATCTGATAGTGGGGAGTACCTGTTTGTTTCTGTGCTTAAGCAATTGTCTGCAAACTAGAAACAAAATGAACTATCCAAGATGCTTTTGATAACTTTCAGGCAGGACAGCACAATGAGCATAGCAGCTATAGATGTATGCTCTGATATCAAGCAGTGCTTTTTGAGATAGTGAGGTGGGTTTTGTTCATATTTAAGCAATGCCTTGGACTATCATTTCTGAGACATTTTCATGTCTACCTTTGATCTGACATGTGTTAATCTAATGAGTGGGTAGAGAAAATGAGTTACTATGGGAACAATGTCTTTCTCTAACTTACTGGCCCAGCTGGCTGCTCTGGCAATCGAAGCACGCCGCGAAATGGAGCAAGGCCACCAGAGACAAACGTGCATTTCAATCTTAAAGGGAACATTTGAGGTTGGGTTCAGGATGTGAAGGATAACAGCAGACCTTTGGGAGCTGCATCACGTGCTTAAAGCAAAGTGAGAGGAGGAGGAGTGTTCTGAGATCTGACTGTGATAAGGAAACAGAGACTTTTCTGGTGGGAAGGAAACAAAGGCTCTGCTTCTGGGTTTCTTGGGGTGTGACTGATAAATTATAAGGACAGCTGTTAAAGCTTTAAGCTTTTAAATCTGTTCTGGTGGTCATTAGTAAGGTATTTCACCATTAAACAGCTCTGTGAGCTGCCTTTGCTTCCTATTTCCTTCTGTAGGGTCACAGAAGGCATCAGTATGAAAAGCATGGGTGTGTCTTCACCTGACCTGGAGAGCAGTGCTACCTGCAGTGGTGGCTCGTGACCCCTGTGGAGGTGTTGTTGGCTGGGAAGCAGCATCCTGTATTGGTATTAAATTTCCTCTGTTTGCGCTGTCCTAAAAATATAACGCATGTGGAGAGGGAAAAGCTGAATTTCTTATTATTGCTCATTAAGGGGAGAACATTTCTCTGAGTGGGAAAGTCTTAATCTTATTTGACTCCTGTCTTTGGCCTATTGCCCGAACAAGGCAAAGGGAAAAACCTGTGAGCATCCTGCCTCCCTTCAGCTCACTGCCTCTGGGCAGCATGTGAGCATGGGGTGAGCGCTCACGCCGACTTCAACATCTACAGGTGAGCAGGAAACAGTTCCTCTGGGCAGTTTCTTTGATACCTACATTCCTCACTACGTAATGTGTGTCCTTTATTTGCCTACTTTCTCAGGAAAAGAGTTGTACAATTTATGTGGTTAAATCAAATCAGGATCCAAGCATTTTGATATGCTTTTTTTTTAATGAAAAGTAATTGAAGAACAATTAATGAAACACATTCAGGATCAATATCAGCAATGTAAATACAATACTAGACATCCAAACATTATCAAACACCTGTGACTTGCTGGATTTCTAACTGGGTTTTGACCACCACTCTCCTATTCCAATGTTTCTCTCCACAGTCACAAATTTTTGTACCTTCTTAGTTTTTTTTAAGTTGATTTCTGCCCTCAAGGTCTCTTAGTAGTCCCTTGCTTGCTGTGTAACCAGGCTGACAGTCAACCTAAGGCAGATTCATCACTGGTAATTTCCTCCCAGCACTATGAGCTTTTGGGTGATGCCTTCTCAGACAGCTGCAGGTCTTACACTGGCCCAAGTTATGTCAAAGTCACTGTCCTCCTGGCTGCTGCTGTCCAAGAATCACTGCAGGTCTGTGTGGATCCCCTGCACCTGCCCTCAGACTGGTACCTGCCCTATTTGTGTCACTGAGGCCATGCTGCTCTGCCTGTGGCCCTGGTGCTCGGATTTATCTGATTTCTGTGTTGTTATCCACTGTCCCTGCAATTAGAACTTCATCTCTCTGGTGCTGTTTCTGAAGTTTAATGTTCTGCTTATTGCTTGACTCATCTATTTGCTAATTTTGTGTGTATGTATCTCTATTGGAAACCTCAGGGACTTGCCTAACTTTGAGCCCACCTGCCCAAGAGCACCTAGCTGGGGTGGGCTAGGCTGCTTTTTCATGTGTACGTGAAGAGAAGCATCTCACTGTCTTTTGTGCCACAGGCGCATCCCCAGGCTAGGTAGGGTCACACTATGCAAGGACTGGAACACAACCGAGGCTGCCTTTTTTCTGGTTTGAGCCCCACTGACGAAAACAACAGCAGTAACTCGAGCACCCTGAGCTCAGTGTTGCAACCCCTGCATTCCCAGGCTGCAGAAGTGCAACCACAGCATCTCCCTGGCTGCCTTCGGCAACCGTGCCTCTCCACCTCTGGCACGTTCCCAAGCTCTTCTCCGGAGAGCTTTCTGCGATGCAAAGAGGTCAATAATACAAATAATTAATGTCAAGTGGCTGTCAATAGATACTAGGTCTGAAAACATAGCACATGTAAGCCCATATTAATTAATTGCATCCCACTCTGAAATTTGAACATTAAGCAAACTAGGAGGGATAGTATGGTGATAATGATCAGTGCTTATTTTTTCCTGGGCAATGTTGAGAAGCAGAGGAGCTTTGGCACAGCTAAGTCCTTACTGAGTTGGTTTATCTCTCCCTTCTTCTGAATTTTTAAATATTTGGTAATTAATGGTATAATGCTTACTTTACAGAAAGTTGAGGTGCTCAATCACAATATTAAAAATTCTTTGAATGTATTTATTTAAAATATAAAAAGAAGAATTACACAAGAAAGCAGCAAATGAGAAATAATAATTTTTATCTCAACACACAGACTGCTTTTTCATGTGATCTGATCCACGTTCTTGCTATTTATATTTCATACTTAGTTCTTGCATCTGGCGCATTTAGTCCAATCCAATTCTCTGCTCTTGGAAGCACTTCATCAAGGTGGAGGAGCAGGGATCTCATCCTGGCACAGACAGACCTTGAAGAGGGTAATAGCAAACAAGGCATGTCAGACCAACACCACCATGTTAAAAAGAGCCCATGTAAAGATATTTCCCATATAGACGTATTGATGTCTATATTGATTTGTGGGGTGAGAGCTATTGGATTTTTTCTCTGATATTTCTAAAGCAGATATCTGACAGTGTCAACTTTCCTACATTGCAAACCTTTTTTTGCAAATGGGACGGAAAGAGATACAGGAATAAAATCAGAAGCTTTATAAAGGCCCTGATTTTTAATATACAAAATAATCTCACTAGAATGAGCAGGAGGAGATAAATAGGAGAACAGAGTACGATATTTTTATCTTCAGAATAATACAGACCTTTACTCAGGTGTAGAAACATTTCAATACAAGTTTTTTCCCTTTGCACGCTCAATCTGACACAAGCCCAGGCTGCTGCCCACACCAGCCCTCGTCTCTCTTTCCTGCCACTTCCCTGCCCGGAGCTCTAGGTGCCAGTGAGAGTGCAGTGAACAGAACTCCTGTCCCAGGGCAGTTCCTCCGAGCAGCAGGCGAGCACAGCGCAGTTCCGAGGGCGCGGCGGGGAGGCTGCAGCGGGGTGGCTGAGGGCAGGGACAGCCCGGTCTAGTGCTGCCCTGTGCTGGACTGGAGGGTGCACGACCTCGAGCTCTCTCCTTCTCTAACGGCGCCCATCGCTCCCCGAGAGCGGGAAGAGCCGGCTGCGGGGAGCCGGCTTCTCGCCTCGGCGCCACTCCCAGCCGGGAGCAGCCGTGCCTGCCGGGAGCACACCCTCCCCAAAGGCAGGAGCTGGCCAGGTTCTGCAGCTAAGGACAGAGAGGTGATGAGGGGTGGATCCTGCTGCCTGCCCGTGAGCAGGGAGGAGTGAGTGAAATATCACATTCAAGCACACGAATCCCCTTGTAAGGAACAGAGCTTTGGGAGAGGAGGAGCTGGAATCACCTCAGGTTTTCCCACACAACCCCCTCCCGTTATTGTTCCTTTGAATTCCCTGGCCTTTAGAGGAAAGGAAACATGGCAGATGTCCAAGAACAGCCTTTCCTTAGCTGGTAGCTGAACAGCTCATATCTGGGAGAGGAAAAACGTCAAGGAAGATCAGGAAAAGGAGATAAAATAAGGTGTCTCTAAGTGGTTAAGAGTTAAACAGTCTGCCTGTTAGGTGCCAATGAACTGAAATTACTCTGTTGCTATGAAAATAAGAAAAGTTCTCCAAACCAAGATCTTGACTTTGGTCATGCTGGATATTCTTCCAGCTAAGCAGCACGATTTGTTGAGCACAACAATTTCTCAGAAATTGCTCTGGTGAGTTCCTTTGGGTGCTGAGAAACTGAGCAGTTGTTCTTCAGTCTCTGGTGGAGTAGCCAGTGTTATCAAAACATGGTGAATCACAGTAATTCCTACAATTACTCATGACTGATTTATCACTTGATTGTAGGAATTCAGTTTAAATAGATTTTTTTTCCATCTCCCTTGCTCCCTAATTGATTATTTTTTTGAATGCTGAATCTTTGAATTTCTCTCATAAAGTAAATTAAAGTCATTATAGCTGTGTGCTTTTTAATCATTCTGCTGTATAATTACTGTTGCTGCCGGTGTCTTCTGGTTTACACTGCTTCTTTATTAGCAGCTCTTATTGCCGGAAGCATTAAACATTTAATAATCTGTCAAGGTGGTAATTTGTTGTCCCTTTTTTTTTTTACTTGAAGACCTTTTCAGTGATATTTTCAAGCACCTGGCCTGCCCAGATGCTTTAATATTCACTTATCTCTGTCTGGTTGGCCTCATGTTATTTTTAATTGCCCTGTTCTGGATAACCAAAGTTAGCCATTCATCATACAGAGAATGTAAATAAGTCACATGCAACTGTATCAGGCAGTAGGAAAATAGACTGTCCAGAAACAGTAATGAGGCTGATGGCCAGAGATGATGCATAGGCTGTCTGCTGGCACTAGCAAAAGAACATTCTTGGAGCCTGATACGGTATTCATGGTAAATGCAGGTTGTAGTGATTTCCATACTATGGAAGGATTATACCACAATTTCTTCTTTCCAATGCTTTTTGGGATTTCCATTGAGGGTCTCTGCAGGAACACAGCCATCCTCCTCCCTGAGAAAAGCCTCCCAGAGGCTTTACTTATATAGCATATGCCAGCTCTGGAGTAGCCTGCCTTTCTCAAAAGCCAGGTGTCGTTGTTTGACACTGGCCAAACGCCAGTCACCCACAAAAGTCACTCATTCATCCTCCCTTGCCACAGCTGGGCTGAGGAGAGAAAAAATTTAGTGAAGGCTTCATGAGTTGAGATAAGGAGTGGGAGGAAACACTGCAAGGGCAAAACAGGCTCAGCTTACAGATATAAAGTGAGTTTAATACTAACAGAGTCAGAGGAGAATAAGGAAAAGTAAAATAAGCCCTCAAAAACACCCCTTCTGCCCCCCAACCCCTCCCTCCTTCCCACCAACAGCATAGGGAGACAGGGCGTGGGGGTTTTGGTCAGTTCGTCACCTGAGATCTTCTTCCTCTGCTCGGGGAGAGGAGTCCTTCCCTTGCTGTGCCATGGGGTCCCTTCCACAGGAGACAGTTCTCCGTGAACTTCTCCAGCGTGGTTCCAACCTCA
>VZTD01000172.1:3767072-3834694 GCA_013397725.1 Rhagologus leucostigma
CATCTCTCATTGGCCCAGCCTTGGCAGCAGCGTTTTGATTTTCTTCTTAAATATGTTATCACAGAGGTGTTACCATCATCTCTCATTGGCCCAGCCTTGGCAGCAGCATGTCCATCTTCAGAGCCATCAAGGACAGGCTCTGCTGGACACGGTGGAAGCTTCCAGCAGCTTCTCAGCCAACTTAGTGGCACCCCCACTACCAAAAACCAGGCCATCCAAAACCAACACACCAGGAAAAGCCAAACAGTTCAGAGGTGGTATTTTATCTCTGTAAAGGCCCTTGGATCGCAACTCTGGCTGACCTGAGTGGAAGTCGTGGGGCTGTGGCTCCCTGAGGAGTCCTGCGAAGCTGTTCCTCGGCAGCTGTGTCCATCAGCCTTCACTCATCCCTGAGGGGCAGCGCTGCTGAGCGATGGCATTTTGCAACAGTGACAGCAGTGTCCTCTGGGGTCACAGCCACGAGCTGCAGCACTGCCCAGTTCACATGCAGTGCACAGCCAGGACACCCTTGTGTCCCACTGGAAGCAGGCACTGGTGGTTCTGCTGCAGCAGCTGCTCCTTACACAAAATAGCCACTGGAGCCAGCAGCCTGGCCTCTGCACATGCTGCTGGGCCCCACCACAGGCATGGGGCCTCAGAGGTGGGGCAGCACTCTCCAAGGCAGCTTCTCCTGTGTCCCTGAGGTGATCAGAGACAGGACAGCACCAGGAAGGGCTGGAAGAAGTGAACAGTTCAGCATAGATTACTGAAAACAGGGACACAGTGGCCTGTGGGTAAGTAAAGGACTGTGGTGGCGGGTAGGTGTCCAATTCTCCCTATCCTCAGGCAGAGGACAAAATGTAGTGGGGTCCTCTGGTTTGGAAGTGAAAATAAAATTCTTGGTGAGGAAAGAGGGTGAAGCCTGGGAACAGAGCTCCTCGGGGCCTGGTGGCATTTCAGCTGCTGGTGATTTCAAAGGAGTGTCTGAAACATGAATCTGTCAAATCTGACTCACATGTGATGGGCTCCTCCCTTCCGGCAGGCGGATGGGTCAGGCTGGCTCTTAATTCTCTTTCCCCTCTGCTCTCTGTGTGTGGAAGTGCAAGCCAGAGATAACAGAAATGCTGGGATTTGCACATACATCTCCCCTAAAGATCAAAACAAAAACAGAGAGTAAAGGTTTTGACACACAGAGAAAATAATAAAATCCAAAGACATCAATCATTTATGACTGAAAAGAATGAACAGTCAATGATTGCTTGTGGAAAATAAGGCATTTACTTATATTTTAAATGGCATCTTACAGATTTATATTTTCTTTCCTTTATAGTTGTTTGTTGGGGAAATGGTTACTTTACTTTTTCCTAACCATTTTAGCATAAGCTTTTTCATTAATGGAAATGACTGTCTACATTTCTTTTAGCACCTTGTCTCTGCCTCATTTTATCTTGTCAGAGAAAACTAGCAGATAGCAATTCTTAGGGTTTTTCTTGTCTATATGATTATCCAGACAGCATTTTGACAGTTTCAGTACAATAGCCTCCTCTCAGGAAGTCTTTGATTGCACTAAAACATACTTGGAAGTGCTAATTTCTTAACCTTCCAGAGTTCATTATATGGACAGATAAGAATTGAGTTTAAAAGGACCTAAAAGGTCATCTTGCCAAGGTATAATCTAGTTAAAATTTTCTCAAATTGAATTAAGCAGCCTGTATACCATGTATTGATTAAAAAAATCTTCTTAATGTAGTCATATTATAAGACTCTCGACATTATTTTTTTTTCCTTTGATGGAGCTGGTTTTTTACAGAAACTTCCGGACTTTGTTTTGTAAAACTGTCACCAGCTTGATGGCTTCTCAGTTGTATAAGGCTTTGACCTCTGGACCAATCCTGTGTTTGGGGAAAACACAGCTGCAAAATTTTCTACTCCTGTGCCACTTGTGAATGAGTTTCTCATATTACATTAATATGAAGAAGCTGAAGGCTGCTTTGGATTATCTCCTGAAGGACTGATGTTGTGGCCTTTATTCAAGATGCATCCTTTGCACTTTCAAAATAGAAATTTTGATAAGTTCTGCTTTCAAATGTTCTTTTTGCCCTGATAATTATAATTCTTAATTCAGTTCTTTTTTAGCCTGGAACAAAACCAAAGAAATAGTTAAATACATGAAGAGACAACTTCAGCTATGATTCATGTTTCTGGAAGGGGGTAAAAGTCAGACAAGTGGAAGTCAAGAGCTGCTCTGTGGTGTTGGATAAGGATCCCAACTTTATTGCTACCTTATCCATTCCCATCTGTGGCTTTCCTCTGCGAAATCTTAGTTTTGTGGATTTGGGAACTCTACAGCCATAGCCTCCTGTCGGCCATCATGTCCCTGGGTTGTTCAGTGACCTCTAATGGGAGAACAGGAGAAAGTCTGATGCCTCAGCATCAGTTAATTGCCAAAATATGGGGCGAAAGAGAAACAAAAGGAAAGCGGAGTCTGTATGTCTCGCAGAGACAGTGTTTTAAGTTTTCTTGTGGACCTTAAAATGTAATTTGAATGTGCACAAGCATGGTCAGTATTTGAACTTTGACCTCCTCCAGCTGCTTTGCTTTTAAAGAAAATAATTTCAATTGTGATACTGGTTTTCTGATGCTTTTTGGCTCATCTACAAAAACTGCTCATCTGAGCTAACTGAGGAGGAATGGAATAGGTTGTTCCGGGGTGGGTATTAAAAAAACATTAAAAATTTGTTTGGGTTTATTTCTTAAGTATTGAAAATACCATACAAAAAAAGCTTTTCTGGTATGTAGATCCTGGTCATTTAAACAAGACAATGACTTCGTTTCAGAAAAAGAAAAACCCAGTTGCCTTTTCTTTAGAAAAGGATATTTTGTGGCAAACCTGAAGTTGACAGTATTTGTTCGATTCGCTGTAATTACTAGAAATGCTTCATCTATTCAAAAGCTTTCATGACACCCTCAGGGACTATTAGGCTTTAATACAAGTTGTTTTTATCTCTGATTTTTCTCTCAGATGATTTCCCCTTTTGTTTTCTAAAAATGTCTAGATTTTGTTATTATAGTGTTAATTTTTTCACTTGAAAAGGTAGGAGCAAAGCAATGGTGTTTCAAATCTTTTATCTGAATTCCTAGGGTCCAGTTCTTATGTAGAGCTAAGCTATTTCTTGCTAAAATAATGTTGCAGGTTTGCTAGTGAACAAGCTCATTCAATCAATAGTTCCTGCTTGATAGACTAAATAAATGATGTTGTGCTATGTGATAATCTCTGAGTTTTCCCACCACCTGACAGAAGGCTCATACTGAAGTGGGAATGTGGAAATGGAGGAATTGACAGGCCCAGACAAATGAACAATTAAGTTGGTGTTCTGAGGTCTGTGGCAAGGCAATAGAATAAGGTAGAATACGTGCCTGGAATATCAAAGCCTTACACGCTGCTTTAAAGTGTCCCAGGAGAACTGCTGGACAGATACTGCATGAAAAGCGGATGATATTCTTGTTACAGCAGATTAGGTGGCTTATCAGCAGCCTAAAACTTGGAAATATGGGAAAATGAGTCCAGAACACTTTGAAAAAAGGAACCTATGTATATATATTTCTAAAGCAATAATCTTGCTTATTTTCAGCAAATACGTTTTGAAGCAGCCTCTGGCCAAAGAGAACGAGGCCTGAGATGTTGTGAGGAGTGAAATGTGGGAGTTTTCAGCAGCAGGTCGCTTGTTCCCAGGTTGCAGCCTGGTTGGTGGTGCCAATAAGTTATACAAGTCACAGATTTCAAATGTCGCCATTATCCAACCACATCTGCAGTGTCACAAGTGGCAAAATGACAGTGAGAAGTGGGTATATTCACGGTACCTGTTGCTTGTCTCATATCCATACTGTAAAATGTTTGATTCTATTGGTTCTTATTTAAGTAATTTCCCGCTTCAGCAAAAGAAAACATGTTATCAACAAAGTGCACAGCCTTGCGCCTTCATTTGGGACAGAAGAGATGCATCAGCAAATGCTTGAGCAGATGTAAAAGCACTGCTAAAGAAATGGGCCCTTATGAGGATCTGATTTCAATTTTGGGATAAGTAAATGTTTTTGCTTTGGCGTTAATTTTTTTTCTTCTGGATGTATTCTTTCCCATAACTGCCAATAAACTGCAAATAGGATGATAGAAAAGAAACTGCATTGTGAGTCATAAATAGGATTATTGACTAAATAGCAGTTGTAGGATCTGTGCTGCCAATGTGTAAGCCAGAAAGCATATCTTGGCTGTACAATTTTATTTCTATTTTCATAGAAGCAGCAGTTAAAGAAATCATTATCACATGCGTCTGAGCTGATCATGTTTGATTTGGATGTCACTGGGATGCAATAAACAGGAAACCCCAGGGTGCCATTTTACTAAGACAGTTTTCAGAAAAGAACCACAATTTCTGCAGCAAAGCACCGCTGATTTACATGGATTTTCTTGTCACATGTTTTGGCAAAATGTATCAGCTTGTGCTTCTTAGCATCAACAAATAATACTTGACTTGCAAACGAGCTCCTTGGCAAGTACCCAGCCACAGGAGGCTTGAAGACTTGACTGTATAAAAAAGACTTTCATTTCACCAATTTCTGAACTGGCACTATCCCTGCCATGGTTGTCTGCAGCCGCTCACTGATCCCTGCTCTTGATTCTTGGATATTGAAGCTATTCAGCCTGTTAGCTTCTACCAAATTCCAAGCAATGAAAATTAAACATTTATTTTTTCAATTTCC
This sequence comes from Rhagologus leucostigma, assembly GCA_013397725.1. NCBI lineage: Eukaryota > Metazoa > Chordata > Aves > Passeriformes > Rhagologus > Rhagologus leucostigma. Next base: position 3,771,810 of record VZTD01000172.1, read on the forward strand.
ATGTTAATGCCTTAAAGGGCTCTCAAGCTCATTTGTGCTCTCATGTTTGAAATTAATCTTTTCTACCATGTGACACTGGTATCTTTACCCTCACAATGTAGGCTTTTCAAAATGTTCACCTTTTAAAGAAAAGAGGCAGCTTACTTTGTATTTTTCCTGTGCAGCCTTCTTGTTCATAATAAGCTTAAATATAAGGAGCATAAACCCATCTGGAAATAAAATTATGCAGTAGGTTCACTAAAAAAAGTAATTACATTATAATCAAACTGTCACTTTATGAGATACTGGGAGATGAAATACACTACAAGCTGACAAAAGAATAGGATGGCTTGCTCTTTTAAACATCATCCACGGCACAAAGCAGTGAAGAAAATCTGAATTACGTACAGTGTAACCAGGAAAGCACTTGGAGCCAGGCAGGTAAACTTCAGCACTAGGACCAGGGAGACAAATGTGCTTTCTTCTGGTGGAATGGGGGAGCCTTCAGCTTATGCAGCCCGATACATGTGCAGGCTGCTACTGTCAACAGACTGACAGCCCAAGGGTGTTTGAACACATGGTGGGAAACACTGACCTGTGATTGGGAAATGCACTGTATTCCTGTGCCATGCTTTGCACAGAATTCAGTCTGTGCTGCTGTGGCAGCTCTTGCGTTGCCTTCCTTGTTTGCTTCTCCTGAAGCAGTTGTGCCCCACCAAGCAGCTTGTATTCAGCAGAGGCTGACTCCTGTCTCAGGTTAAACATGTGAGGGAATTGAGAAAATCTAAATGTGTGAGGAGTTGTCTTTGTTCACATTTTGCTGTATCTTATGGCCGTCTCAACCTGCCTAACTGTGAATGGAAATGCCTTGGTTTAGGTGAAATCCATGGTCCTGTGTAGACCCTAGGTAGACAGCAGCATTCAGGTGGAAGTGATTTTCTTCAGTCCTTCAGACCCTTGTCATATGAGCTGTTGTTGAATAAAGTCCTTTTTCCCTTCTGACGTAATTTCTTTGAGATCTGAATCTGTTCCCTGTTTTCCGTTCTCTGTCAGGGATGGATCCTTTTCACGGGCAGATCCTTGCCCTGACACTTGGCAATGGGTTGGTGGCAAGTGGTGGGTGTGAGTGTGGGGCACAGGGAGAGGGAGAGGAGCTGGTGATGTGAGTCTGGATGCCAGCCTTGTCATTCCATCAGGAACCAGGGAGGGGACAGGTGCGTGGCTGCAAGTTTATCCTCCTGGATGGACCGAAGCTGGTGAAAGATTGGTGCCCAAGAGAACTGCTCTTGCTGCCAGTAATGCATCTGATGAAAGGGAAATTTGTTCTCAGATAGGGGCTTTCTTCTGGTAACTGAAAAAAAAAAAAGCTTCAGAAACATGAACGGGTTGAAATTCATGGTTTTGTAGCCTGGTTTTTTTTCTGTTCTAGAGATGAAAGTGGTGACACACTGAGAGGTCCGTGCTGTGTGAGTGGCACAGCTGATACCTTTATTCAGTGTCTTGTTTTCATACTATGAGTACAGTGACAGAACAGCACAGGATTACTTTCAATAAGCAGTGGATAAGACCCTCTTTTTGTGTTCATGACACATATCTCTGGGGGGGTCCTGAGAGCCTCAGGAAAACAGAAGGTGGGGGAGATCACTGGAGACTTCCTGATACTACACCTTGCTTTTTCGAATTTAAATCCCTAATTTGTTTAAGTACAATTAATTTTTATTTCTTTTCTAAGAAAACGGGAAAGATTCCGGTTCCAAGAACGGGAGCATGAAATAAAGCTTCATCAAAGAGAAATAATAATAAAACCTTGTCCAAATGCCTGTGTAACTGTGTAGCCTCTGTTTTGACAGAAATAGCTGTGAGAAACAGCTTTTGACAACAGCTCTCCCCAGATAAAATTAACAGTTTTAAAGCTACTGTACTTAAATTCCAGCACCAAATCTCAGCACAGGCAACCCCACTCATGAGCTGCCAACAGTGGTTTACTGATGAGCTGTAAATTGCGTATTGAAGGCCTCATGGACTGAAATTTAGCATCATCCTCGTTCCACATTTTGCTGCTGTTCCTGGCAAGAGACTTGGTTAAATTGCCATAGCCTTCTTTTCATTAAATTCATGCTCCTATAGCCACCTTTATCATGCAAGACATGTAAGAGACTTTGAATTGCAAAAAAAAAAACCCCACCCAAACAAAAAAACAAACAAACAAACAAACAACAAGAAAAACACACAACACCAACCCTAACAAGCCTCAAACCAACCAAACAATATAATCAATAATCTCATGACAGAAGGTACAGGTAAGGTTTTCTTTGACTGTGCAGATACTTCATGAGGCCACTGTGGCCTGTTGGGCATAACAAGGCTGTCTGGAGCAGAAATTGCACTTATCCTGGTGTCTTGGGCAGTCTCAACTTTCCCCGTTTCTGTTCTGCTGCAATGATGAAGGCAGGGATGCTGGTTCGTCTCCATGCCCATCTTGCTGCACACAGCAAGGCTCACTGTTCAAGCCCTGAATTCACAGCAGAGCCAACAGTGGAATTTGTGCTCCCTGGTGGATTTGAGTGGTTAAGAAATAGGAGGATTAACATATGCCACATATATTCTCTCCCCTTGGGACCCGTTACCTTTCTGGCTCTTTCTACTCATGTTTAAATTGACCTCAAGTTGCAAAAAATGCTGCTAAAAAGGCTTCTAAATAGATTATATGGCACTCGTCTTTTGAGTTTTTTGGTTCTTGTTGTTTTTATTATTATTAATAATAATAATAATGATTTGGGGATATTTAGTTGTTTGTTTGAGGTTTTTTTCCTATAAAGCTGTTTAAACAGCTGGGGCTTGAGTTAAGTTGTAGAGGTCTGTTTGTGGTACAGGTAAGGATCATTGCTTCTACAGGGAAAGCTGAGTTGAAGAAGGGGTATAACCTTTTAGAAAACAAACACAACCTTTGAATTTAATATTGCTTACCTCTAGCACAGAAATATGTAAGGCTTTTCCTTCTGCTCCTAGTCAGACACAGAAGGTATGTCGTTCAAAGCTAGTAAGCAGCTTGGGAAATGTTGTCAAAGAATTAGCAATACACTGTACTCTCTGGCTTTTGATTTAACCTGAACTGGTCATCATTAGAATCCCATAAACAGCTTCGTCTTTCTGCTATTGTACCTCCTTGCCCTGTGAAGATCATAGCAATGCAATAATTTAGCTCAGACAGATGTGACACTTTAAGGCTAAACACTTTGTTTTACCTGCCTGCAGTAGCTGCTGCCTAGCAATGTAAACACTATGCATGATAAAGAGGAAAATTCAGTTTTTCTAAAACATTAAAGCTTTGGGGTTTTTTATAAGTGAAGGCATGGAAGAAGACAAAATTACCCACCTGGGCCTGGAGTGATGTTCTGGGGATGTATCACAGCTCTGGATGATAACAGGTGACATTGCTGACTCTTCTTAGCCTGAAAAAATAGTGGCAAAATTACTGTAGTAGGTTCACGACACTGCTGGTATTTAAGGATTCTGCACACTAGTTATGAATTTTGGCCCAACTCAATGAACTTGGTGTTGATCTTCACAATGTTATTAGTTTCTTTTCTTTCTTTATTTGTTCCCCCTCTGTGTTCCTTCCTTCAGATGCTGTTCGGAGTGTAAAACAGACACCTGTGTATGAGTTGCTCTGTTAAGGTCTTTTCAGAGGCTGATGATTTTTCCTGATCCTGAAAGGAAGAGAGATATTAGACTTTTTTATTCCTTCTCTGCAGGGACCAGGGCACAAGGTATTTGGCACAGCTTGACACTGAGGTACAGGGACTAGACGTGCTTAAAATATACTAACAGAGCAGGATTATTTTCTAGTATCTTGGATGCATTTTATCTATATTTTTGTTGGAGGTGCTATAGGTCCCTCAACTGTCACCAAAGGTCTGCACTTTTCCCTGTAACCAGGCTTTCATGCCCTAGTCTTTTTGAGAGCTGAAACATGCATCCTCATTTCTGAAACGGCTGAGCATCTCTGTCTCCTGAGATTATGTTGCTCTCCCCTTCTCCCCCCACCCCAGTGTTGAGGTGCATCCTGTGGGCAGGGCAATACGGCTCTGAAACTGTTTCACCATTCTCTTTACAAGAGCCCATGTGAAGAGTGATGATGCTGATAACTCACAACTTCTTTTTGGCTTTTCCTTCTTCTGGCATGCTGAGACAAAGGAAAATTAATATCGCACTTGTTATAAACCTGTCCTTGTGGCAGATGCAGACCCTCCTAAAAGCATGTCAAAACAACTTGCTTAAGTGCGGCAATTTGCTAAAAAGTAATAGAATGGAAAACAGGACAAAATCATATGAAGACTTTGCAATTTCAAGATTTTAAATAGAATATCAGCTCAGAGGTGTGTGATGAGTTTTGATTGCGGAGAAAGCAAGGATATAGGTTCTAGGAATCAATCTCTGGCGCATTTTAAAAATCCATCTGTGCAGTGTCCGCCTGCAAGAAAGCAGCCTTCCATGTGATCCCTGCTCTTCAAGCAAAGGCAGCAAGGATTGTTGACCTGGATGAAATAAATCACTGGTCTTAGTACAATACTGGAATGAAATATCCTCTAAAATCTAACCTGCTTAGGCCTAAAACAGCTTTCACTTGTTCAGGTGAGAAGCTGCTCTCTGCTTGCATAGTTCTATACTGTGATTATCCTTGTCTTCAGAGAAATACGTTATTCCAGTTTTTACTCTGTAGATTAAAGCCACAATTGCTAATTTTAGTAAGTCAGGCTTTTATCCTGATTAATAAATCAAGCTTTTTTCTATCTCATTATAAAATGCTCATGGCTTCATTAGAAACAATGCGAGCTGTTTACACTCCTGATCAGACTTAAAGTGTATGTGTAAAGCAAAACAAGAACAATGGGAAGGATTCTCCCATTCTCACTTAATGTGTTTGATTAAGAAGGAAAACCCCTTCTTTGCAGCACCTGATAAAAAGCTCCACTGAAAATACAGAGGCTTGAGAAAACCTTTTTTTACATGGCTGCAAACTTTCTTGGTCCTATTGGCCAGCATTGGCACTAAGTTCTCTCTAATGTTAATCCTGTAAATTACACAGCACTTCAGTTCTGGCCTTAGAGATAGGTGGAAACTTGACCTCAATAACATTTAATCAAATTTGGTTGGTTGGTTGGTTTTTGGGGTTTTTTTTGTTGGGACTAAATATGTTTTTCCAATGGAGTCGTTGCACTGCACACTGGACCTAAATTTCCTAGTAGAAAGTGGCACTGTCCCAGAGTTTGTCATGTGTCTCCAACTCTATTCAGAAGCCTGTGTTTACCCTGTCCTTTTTGCTATGCAAACTTTAGTTCTTTGTCTCCACAACCATATCTGACCAAGGTGTGCAATTAGTTATCGATAACAATGCAAAGACAAGAAATAAGTCCACATCAGAGACATAGACGTAACGGCTGTGTAGCTTTGGGTGGGGGGTTGTTTTAGATTTTCCTTCCCTTCAGTGCTATTAATTTATTTGATGAACCTCATTGTTCAGTCTTGCAAAACTGATTACTTCAGTGCGTGATGCCTGCTTGTTACAAGCATGATTTACACTTGTATATCCCAAGTGCAACCATTCCAAAAGGGGAAATAAGATAAACAGAAAGAAAATCCAAGAGTCAAAAATAAAAGAGTTTATTCAGAGGCATAGAGTCCCAAGGGAGCTTTTTATGTGCAGAACACAAATCTAGCAAGTCATAGTTGGTAAGGCACATGGATGTCAAGACTCAGGAGGAGTGACTACCTAGACCATTAATAACAGAAGTAAATTGCACCCAGATATGAAACTGCAAGTTCAATCAGAGTTTATCCCTTAAAAAGGTTTTGCACATTAGCACCATAACCTTGAAATTAATCTTTCTTCCTTTAGCATTCTCTATTGCAAGTAAAGTTTCTGTATTTGCTGAACCATCTTTCATGCCAATGCTCTGTGGCAGCCATGCTGCGAAGATGCTGATGAAAGAAGAGAGTTCATTTTACATGGAGCTGGTGTTCCACATGAGTCTTGCTCTTATCGTGTCCAAAGGCTTGATTTTATGGAAGCTGCCAACAGACCTGGTTGAAAAAACACAGTGATCTGAAAGATAGCCTCATCTTTCTCATGGTCTGCCAAATTAAAAAGCTAATTGAATACCAGCTCAGTATGAGCTTTCTCCCTGCAGACATGATCTTTGCTCAGAATTCAAGTGATGCTTTTGAAGCATCAGTGGAGGTAGGCAGTGGTCAGGGATCAAGTCTGAGAACATACAGCACCCATTTGAAGCCTCAGCAGGACACATTTGAGAATGAAAGCCTGGACTGGTTCAGTCTTCATTTTTCCTAAAGGCAACTTGGAAACATAGAGCAGTTTATGGGTTTTCCATCACTAAGCCAGATCTGAAAGGCATTGACATGGAAATGAAATTTCAGGTTACAATAATGAGAAATATATCATGAGGACATGATAAGTACCCAGTAAAATGCATGAGCTTTTTAATGGGCCTCTGTAGGAAAGAAGCTGTCTTAGGCAAGTCGTTATGTCCTTAAGGCTCTGTACCAGAGAAGGTTCAAGTAGCAGCCAGAGAAAAGTAAGTGAGGTTGGATGGTAGAGCCAACATTTTTTTATGATAAAAGAGTGACAGAAGACAACCTATGACAAGAGCACAGTGTTTCTGTTTCCAAATGAATAACTGGTGAAACCACCCAAAGCCATGTCAGGCCACTTTCTGGAAGTCTCCCCCAAGTCAGCAGCCTGAAATCTGCAGTATTTCCTGTGAGCGATGTACCTTTTCATTCAGAGCTGCACCTACATGCAAGGTCTGTTTCAGAGCTGCAAAAGAGGTTGGGTGTAGGGTAGAGTTGACCAAAACATCCATCTCTGTTAAAAGTTGTTGCCTCTGCAGTAGAACCATGTATTTTTTTCCCAGCACATAGCAGTGCTGCAGCCTCTCCCTCCCTTTTGCTCAGGATTTGAACCCTCCGTGACAGACCCCACTTCAGGCAGGAGGCTGGACTGGAAACACCTGGATTCCCCTCCAGCCTGAATTATCCTGTGGCTCTGTGTCAGATCCCACAGGAAAAATGCTGGCTTGAAGCCAGGCTGGCTTTGAAATTGGCATTTTTACTTGGTGTAGGTTAAACATGAAGCTTGTGTGGGATATCAGTGGCTGGAACAACCAGCTTTGTCAGGCTTGGTGGGTAGAGATGGAGGGATCCTGTCTTGAAGGAAAATAGAGGGGGAATAGCAACTCAGATTTGTATGTGGAAAGCTGAAGGATGGAGAGGTGAAGCTGATTCACCAGGCTCACTAAGCCTGCAGGAGCTGAGAACAGAGTTGGGGTATTTGGAGTCTGAAAAGTATCTCTGTGTTTCTTCTTACAGCTACACAGAAAACCAGATTTCTTTCAGGAATACAAGCTGCCCTGGCTTGCTTGTGGCAGGACAAACTGTTTTCTGAAGCGTGGAAGATACAATCATGATTTGCAGCTGAACTTGTTAAAGACTGAGCTTGTTATTTGTTAGTTACCTTATTTAACATATTTTAGAAGTACTATCATAATGTCTATGGAAGGACAGATGCATAACAGTCAATCTGATTTATGCAAATTAGAAGTGGGAAAATGGGCTTAGGTAATGGGGATATCATAAATATCTCTGAGTTATGGCATATTATCAGAAAGGTCAGGAGCAGGACACAGTGATTGCTCACAACCTCATATTCATCATAAGTCCCTTCACTAATACCTTTGCACTATTCCTTTTGTACCTTTGAAAAATATACTGATAAGCAGATAGCAGTAAATCGTGTCTAGAGAGGATCACACCACGAGTTAATTTAACTCTACCAGAGATGGATAACTCCAGTGGAAATTCTTCCCTGTGTATTGGTGTTACGGTGTCAGATACAGCGTGTATTCAAATGCATTTCTCCAGGAGAAATGAGGCCAGTGAATGATTGTTGTATCATATAATCAAATAACTGTTTTTCAGCAAGCTGTGGATTGATTGCCAGGAGGCACTCGTACAGAGAAAGCAGCAGTGTGTGCATGAGTACCACCACAGCAAACCGGAGGTCTTACCCCAGAGTGGGGTATAAGGATGAGGGGCTCTGTGAGCAGCCCCAGCAATACCTTAAGGTTGTAGCTTGCTTTAATGAATTTTTGGGTTAGTCTTCCTGAGATGCTGGTCTGAGATCATGCACTGCCTCCCTCAGGAAAGCCTGTGGTCACAATCGTGTTCCCTTCACTGTGTTCAGGTTGAGGTGATGGCTGTAAGGACCAGTTATTAAAGAAGTAACTCTCACTTAAGGTGTCCCTGTAGGTGAGGAGTTCAGATGGGGAAGGCAGAGGGCTTCTGGCTGCATTTCACAAAAAGGAAGCTGGGTCAGCAGAGCACATCGGGATGTGTGGTTACACACATTCCTGTCCTGGGAATGCATCTGGTGTGTAAGTGCAATAGATTTGGATGCTCAGAACGCCTATCACAGATATCCAGTGATGGATGGTTATCAGGCAAGTGTCTTGGGGTGAGTATGCATTTCTAATGTTTATAGCACAGACTGCAGGACTGGGGGGAAAAATTACAATGATTACACACTTTTAGAAATAGAAATGGTATATGATGTTTAATGGGCAACTGCATTGTCATTTTTGCTGCAATATGTTAATTAGTAGAATCCTTGTAAGCTTCTGGAAATCCTTAGATGTAAGAGTATCTGTTCATTTCTTTTTCGTTTTCCTTCATTGGCTTTTCCCAATTATTTTACAGCAGAAAGTACTCCGAGAGCATCAAGTAAATAAAAAAAAATTAAAACAGCGTGTGGATGGACACATATACAAATAGTTCGGTATTTGAGAATGCGTTTTTCAGACAAAACTGTTGAACTATTTAACCATAATTTCTGAATAACTTTGTTGTATTTGTGTTTTAGAGTTTATTTTGCTGAGTTAAAATTCATCATAATCAAAAGTTGGGTCTCAGGTCTTGCTGAGGGGCATGAGATTGTTAATTATTGACTTTGTCTCAATGAGAACTAAATCACTTCTGGAACCTCGAAGTTTATTTTAGAGTTAAGAAAGGTAACAATGTTTGGCTCTACAGGGATCATTTTGTTCCACATCAGTTATTAAACAATTAGGAAAGTGTGGATTGTCTTTGAAAGGAACTATTCTGTGGGCTTCTACTTGAGAAGCTGATCATGAAGATCTGGCGCCTAATGTTTAGCAGCTGATTCAATGTCAAGAGTGATCGATTTTAGGCTATGGAGATTATTTTTAAGATTAAATTAATAGGAAAAATTGACTTTCCAGCAAAGTTTCTATTCGTGATTTTTATCATTGCCTTGTTGACAGTAGCCTGCTCTGGAGTATGATTTATGATATGTAGATGCTGATGAAATAGAGAACCCTTCTGGGATGTCCCGGTTCAACAAACTCGTGGCTTCACATTTCTCAGTTTTGTTCTCTTAAAAAACTGTGGTTTTCACAATCTGTTGGACTTGTCTGACTAATAGAAAACTCTGTTTAACATAAGGCTTGTAGCATATGCACAGACTTTCTGATCCAGTGGAGAAACCACCCAGAGGAGAGCAGTATGTTCAATCCTATTGCACTCAGGTGATGCAGACCTGGACATGTCTTATTCTTTTTTAATTAGGGTTAGGGTTGGGTTAGGGTTAGGTTAGGGTTAGGGTTTAGGGTTAGGTTTAGGGTTGGGTTAGGGTTAGGGTTGGGTTAGGGTTTAGGGTTAGGTTTAGGGTTGGGTTAGGGTTAGGGTTGGGTTAGGGTTAGGGTTAGGTTTAGGTTTATGGGTTAGGGTTAGTGAGTTCTTAAAATACATATCAAAACAAAAGCAATTTTGAAAACTTATCGCATTGATAGGTGTGAGTATCTTTCAACAAAGTGTAAGGGTTAGGGTTAGGATTAGGGCTAGTGAGTGCTTAAAAAAAGAGCAAAACAAAACCAATTTTGAGAATTTATCACACTGACAGGTGTGAGTGTCCTCGAGTAAGGGCAATGGTTTTGGGAGACTCAAATCTCTTGAATAGGGTGGTTGTCTGTAGTCTGGATGGCAACAGGACTCTCCACTGTGAGGGCCTTTGCATCAGCACTGTATCCATTGCTATTGAGTATCTAAAATACACTTAGAGCACCGAACTGTTCAAGCAGTGGGGACCATTTGTGCACGAGCAGAAAACTTTCTACTGTTTCCAAGGGTCTCACCTATGAAGGAATTGTTCAATTATGCAGCTGCCTGAGGAGTCCCTGGGAGAGCCAGATCCCCCCCTAGGGTGCTCATCACCACACCGAAGCACAGACATTGCTCTACCCATGTCAGGGATCTACCTGGGGGAATGTAACATTTTCCAAAATTCTTTCCCGAATAGCTCCTGAGAAAGTTAGTTGTGTTGCTGTGATACAGATTAGGAGTTGGGTCAACACCATACCTCAGATCCATTTTTGTCCCATCAGTCCACTGATTTTTCTGTGCAGAAACTAATCTGTTCTGTTAACCTGAATCTGTTAAAATCCTGGAACCCAAGGAATTAAGGACATAAAGATACCAAATGTATAAGCAGGCACAGATTTGATTAAACCACAATTATAATTACAGAACAAACTTGAATTTCTTTCTCATGACTCACAAATAAATTAAATGCAATGGCTTTTGCCACACAATACACAGTAATTTCCAAGGTGTATTTCCATTCTTGCTGGTGCCCCAGGAAGCGGTAGATGCTTGCCTCCAAGCTCACACTTCAGGAACTCCTTCATTTCTGTCATCACTAGCTAAAATAAGTCATTTGCATCACCAAACTGAAGCTCAGTATATCGGCATACAAAATATTTTTGCACAAAGCACTGTTCTCATACCCTTTGTAAACTGAAAAGACAGCTCCTTCTTAAACTGTGGGTTGAATTTCAATATGAATTAAATAATAGCAGCAATATTTTCCAGTTGAGCTTGTAAACTTAACAGTAGCTACTTCACCTTTCATGTCTTGTTACTTGTGACACTTGAACTTTTGTAACATTAGTAGCTCTTTATAATAGTCAGGTTGGTGAATAAAAATAAAGTTAATAGGGCTTTTTCTGATAAGAAAATATCAGAAGAAATTATTGGAAATGTCTTGACAGTTAAAGCATCCAACTTAAGATGCTTCATAAAATGTTAGTGATAGTTCAGTACTTTTGATCTGCACCTTCATGTGGAAAAGAAATAAAAAGCCAAGCTAATGGTAAGCAGCCTTTGGCAAACGTAAATGAATGTGTGGAAGCCACACAATTCAAATTGACATTTTCTACAAACAAAGGCAACTCTACACTGTTCAATAATTGAAAAATCCCTGTGGCATGAACACACATAATGATGGGCAGCAAAAATGCTTCATCTTCCTTGCAGTGCTTGCTGTGGGTTTCATGGCTGGAGCTTGCTGAATTATTCATTGGAAACAGTTAACAGTTCTTATTGCGGATATGGCTTCTTTTTGCATTCAGAAGTCAGGGATGCTATGGTTCAGTTAGAAGAGGATGTGATATGATACTCGCTGGGTCATCTCCAGTGCTCAGATGCGTGACGTTGGGATGAGAGAATCAAAATGTCCTTTTGTAGAATCACAACTGGAGCTTTTCAAAATTCTGTCTTCTCTATTTGTGTTTAGTCACTAGCTTACCCCACAGTTAGGTGCCATACAGCTTTCTTTCCATCCTATGTGCTGCACAGCTTCCTACATGGGTTTATTGCTCCCTGGACACGTGCTGTATCTGGACACACATTCACGGATCTTCATGTGCACAGTAAGTGACATGAAAACACAAGAAGAACTGAACTCAAGGTGTGAAGCTTCATCATCATTGTGCTTTCCCAGATATGCTCCTGACCAATTCGAGGCTTTCTTTGATAACCTGAAAGACAGACAAATAGTTCTTTCAAGTGTATGTGAAACCTGGTCTCACGTAACCAGTCAGTGCATGCCTGTTCCAGCTAGTCATTGAGGAGTTTTGTTTTATCAGCCCACAGACAGTTTTGCTCAGGTCACCGGCTTTAGAAACATAGCATCACTAAGGATGGAAAAGGCCTCTACATTCCTGCAGTCCAGCCAGTAACCCAGTGCTGCTCTGTTCACTACTAAAGCATATTCCCGTGTGCCACATCCAGACACTTTTCTGAATGCTTGCTGGGATGGAGATTCCACCGTATCCCTGGACAGCCTATTCCAATGTCTCACCATACTTTCAGTGAAGAAATTTTTCCTACTATCCAATCTAAACCCTCCCTACCACAACTTGGGGCCTTTTTCTCCTGTCCTGTCACTTCTTCTAGGAGAAGAGAGCAACTCTCTCCTTCCAGGTAGTTGTAGAGAGTGATAAGGTCATCCCTGAACCTCTTGTTCTCCAAGCTGAACAACCCCAGTTCTCTCAGATGCTCCTCACAGGACTTGTGCTCCAGACCCTTCTCTAGCTCCATTGCTCTTCTCTGGACTTGCTTCAGCACCTCAATGTCATTCTTCTAGTGAGGGGCCCAGAACTGGACACAGCATTCGAGGTGTGGCCTCACCAGTGCCCAGTACAGGGGGACAATCCCTGCCCTGGTCCTGCTGGCCACACTATTGCTGATACAGGCCAGGTGCCCTTGGCCTTCTTGGAAACCTGGGCAGATGCAGGCTCGTGTTCAGCTGAATGTCGACCAGCATCCTCAGGTCTGTGCTTTGGAGCAGAAGTTCCTTGTGTCAAGGGAAAAGTTGTAAAAACTCCTTTAAAAAGTATTGGCAGTTTTCTGCTGGTCATCAGGCAAGCTATCCCTGTCAGCGACTGCACAGTCAGTCTCCAAAGCAATGATTCATCCAAAAACCTAGTTCCTTGTGGCTGTCATCGTCTTTGATGAAGTATAATTACATTGGGAGCATCTCATATCTGAACAGCACATTCAGTCAGTCAGCATTGTTACAGGGAGGTGGAGGAAGGTTCATATTTTTGGTTATGATGTCAGCAAAGAGCTTAAATATGTCCATCTCTTCGATTTTAATTTGTAAATAAATGGCCTACAAAAGCCAGGTTCTCGTTTTGAGTAGAGTCTTGTAAATCACAAGCAAACCACTGACTTGCAAGAGACAAGCTTACCCACTGTGTTCTAATACTTCTTGTATGTGACTACTTATCTTTTCCTAAAAAAACGTTTCTAAAAAGGGCGTAAAATCTTCTATCATTAAACTTCACCAATCCCTCTCTGCAATGCGTCTTTTTTAAATTGAAAATGCTTTTTTATTTTGGCACATTATTGAAAATAGAAATTTTTTTAGTACATTCTAGAGTGTCTTGAGAACTCCATGCTAAATTACAGCAGTCTGCAAGGTACCTGAATTTTCAGAAGCATTTTTGTGTTAGTCTCACACAGTGTCAATGACTGTTTTCAATTTTTGGATGTGGAGAGGGAGAACTCTCCATTTTTCCCAGTTCTTTTTTTACAATTTGGTAAGCCGTTAGAGGCTTGTGTTGCATTATAAGCAACAAAGTTTAATAGTTAGGGAGGGAAAGGGAAGGTCAACACTAACAAATCTATATGCTGTAATTTTGAATGGCAAATATTAAAAATTATTTATATTCTCTAGGGGTGGAGGAGAGCAAGTCCTAAAAAAAAAAATTCCTAGTCCAATGTATGTGTTTTTAAGCCTCAAACATTCAAATATGTTCCTTCCATCATTGTGTGTATTCTTCACTGGTTGTCCTAAAATTTTCTGTGCTCAGTTTTGCAGTGCCCTCTGTTGTGTGCTATTATTTTCCTTGAGCCAAAAATCACTGATAGCTGCTCATGTACACATTTGTCGGTGAAGCTGTCATGTATAAGATGTAAGGATTCAAATGAGAATATCAAATAAAGCATAGGAAAGGGAAAGAGACAGCACTTGGGACACAAAATAACTTTTTTTTTAAATGTCATTAAATGTTAGCAAAAGATTCATGAGGAATTTCAAATAAATGTTTGAATAGACCAAGTAATTTAAAGATGACCAAAGTAATTGAGAAATCCAGCTTTTAGTTTAATCTGAGGAAGGAAAATATTTGTACAACAGAATGTTACTTTTCAACATATGAAAAAGAAAATTACCATATACTAGTTCAAGCTCCAGCTTCTTTTAATATTTAAAACCATCCTAAATATAGAGTTTTCTTTACATGAAGCAAAATTAGTTCCTTTTTGTCCCCACATTTGTGAGTGAGATGCATGAACAGGGGAAACATTGTTTTCCAGACTTCACTAGCTAGCAAAAAAATGGTCTGGCCCAGCCTCAGTTCTGATGCCTCATGGACCAAACCCAACTGAAGCGTAATTCCAGTCATGGTGGAGCAAACCTACAGCTACTCACTGGTGCTGGTGTCATCTTGTCACTATGAGAGGAGCCACCAGAGCACAGCTCTGCCCCTGAAAAACTGCTCTCTAGCATATTTTTGATTTCTTCATCTTGCCATCCTTCAAGTTCCCTCTGTCATGAGCACCATGACTAAGGGGTGTGGGGTGGCTCCTTGCTAGGGCTGCTTTTAAGAGCAGCTTATTCTTGATGCTCTCTTGTCTCTGGAATTTTCGCTCTTGGCATCCAGGTCTCAAATGCCTGGGAACTTTCCCTGTCCTCAGAGCATCACTGCTGGCATGGAGGGAGGCCCTGGGACCAGCTGTCTGAAGTCAAACACCACCAAAAAGCCACTGGAAACCCCATGAGAAAGACCTGGTACCCAAAACCAGTGCTGTATCAATCAGTCCCCCATATACCTCCTGAATCTTTTGTTCAACAGCAAGAAAGGAAAGGTAAATCAGCAAATAGCACAGTCCATATACACTTGTGAGTGTAGCAGCTGAAGTTGCCTCATAGGGGACCATAAATCCAACTGCCACCGACATTTAAAAGAGCAAAACTAGTAAGGTCCATTTGAAATAGCACTGTGTGCCAATACCAATGACTCTACATATGTCAGGAATGGCATTTGAATACCATAAATCAATCCTCTAGACTGCCAGAAGGAGAGGAGGTTTGGTCAGAAGATATCAAGAGATACCAGGCTGCAATAATCCATACAGGCACCTGCTTCACATTCATGGGTCGAACATCTCCAGAGATAAATATCAGGATAATAGAGTCATTATCTAGGATGTTTTTTTGTGAAGAGGAGATCTTCAAGTATGGGGGTTTTGTGGTTGTGGTTTGGTTTTTGTTTGTTTGTTTGTTTGTTTGGGGGGCATGCTTTTGCTTGTTTTGTCCCCAAGAAGCAGTAAAAGAGAGATGCTGCCTCTAGTGCTGTGGCCTACTGTAAGGCAAACAGTGTCCAGTGCTTCAGACAATGTGTTTGAATAGTAAGTTTAGTTGCTGTGATGAGGGGAGTCTTCTGTCCCTTCGCCACCACATCCCTTTCTCCCAAGCAATGTGGATACGCAGTAAACAACAAGATTTTCTTTACCCTGCCCTCGCAGCACGTTTCAGCACTGGCTTTAGGCACCAAAGCATCAGTTCCCATTTGTGTCATTTCTCAAGAAGCCGAACGCATTGAAAGGCGTGAGTGCAGATTCCAACGTTAGGACACAGTGCAGGAGATTGCCAAGTCTAAATGCTGGCCTGAGACATCTCCGAAAGAGTTCCAGCTGAAGCCAAGGAGTAAAATGCAATAAACTGACTTTTCTACGACAGAGTAAAATCTACTGAAACCTTCATGTGGTAAATCGAGGTTCTGTTGCAGTAAAATGCCACATTTTTGAAAACAGGACTTCAAAAGTACTCAGTACAATCCAGACCTAAATTAAAGTGATGACCTTTCAGTGACTTTGATTTGGCTGTTACGAAATAAGTTTTTTTGGAGACAAGCACATCCCTTATAGAGAGGGACATGTTATTGATTCTCATTGTACAGGAAATTCTGTTGATCCTTTCAAGCACTCCCAGAGCGGTGTCATGAACCGGAGCAGGCCCTTGAGACTGTGTGTCTCAGGGCTGCATGAACAGTCTTCAGAAGCAGTTCAGTCAGGGTTAGGATAAAGACATGTTACTGCTTTTCTCCTGGTTTCTTGTAGGGTAAATGAATATTTCCCCACTTCAAAGCTGTCAGTCTAATGACCCTCGCCAGAATTAATACATCTTTTATGGAAAATACGATTTTGTTTAATTGCACCATGAGGAAAATGGGACAATAGAGGAAAACAGAATGGTAAAATGATGCCTTCAGAGATATAAATGCAGCACATAGCATTTCTAAAAAAAAGATGGGGTGGGGGAAGCACATGCAATTTTTCCTGACAGTAGGATTAAAACACCTGATTACATTTGTGCAAGAGACAGTTGTGGTTTCTCGAGTGAGGTTTCAAATTTTTCCTTAAACAAATGTTATTTTAAAAAAATTCCTATGAGAAATGTCTCAGAAAAATGATATTTCAATGTTCTTTTCCTAACAGGGGGAAAAATTAACTTCGGGAAAATGGTTGGAGCTGTAGCTTTCCTGCTGTGGGAGAAAGCAGGCTGTCTGAAACATGTTCAGGTCAGCTGTTGAATTTACTTATTACTCAGATTTTTCACTTACAGATGAGTATTAATTCAAGTCTTAAAATCCTGACTTTTTGCCACAGCCTTTTTTTTTTTTAATTAATGGTGCTTTATAAGGACCTTTTGGGCTTTAAAGCAGAAGGTGGTGGGAATAAACCGGTTTTACATAGATCTACAAATTTCATAAATGTAAAGTATACACGGAACAAGAAAATGAAGGTAGCATGTTTCTTTTGCCCAGCACTACTGCAAATAAAATGATTGTTTATCAATAAATACATAAGGCACTTTATGACTGCATTATAAACAGTAGGAGATGAATGAATTTCAATTACTCAGACCAACGATATTGTGCCATTCATTATATAAATCAAACCTAGGCAGGGGCCTATAAGCTTTTGCTGCTTCACTGATTTTTATTGCCATACAAAATGATAACTGGAAACCATATAGAACAAGGCAAATTAAGAATCTATTGCGGGGAAAATGCAATTGGAAATGAACATCTTCCTGGAAGCTACATTCACGAATCAAATGCCTTGTGAGATTTTATCTTCCATGCAAAATGTGATGATATTCCAGGGCATATATGGTGAAATTAATTTTCCATTATCAGCATAAAAATGTAGCTGGCCAAAATAGATTAAAACTGCATAATATGTTGGATCACATTTTATTTAGGTGGAGAAGAGGAAAATATTTAATTTCAGCCTGGAATGATATTGAGCAGAATAAATGATTGAGTTCAAACAAAGAGATCATGCTTCCCGGCTGTTTTTTCTTTTGTTGCATGAATGAAATTATGTGTAAATTCATGACAAGATGATGATTTTCTCAGTTGCAGAACAGTGACAAGAAAAGAAAATTGTTTCTCTGTGGTCAAAGAGAAACTTCTGAACCTGATGGAATCCAGTCTCACCCTTTGAAGGATTATTCAGTTAGTTCAGGAATTATTATTCAGGAATTCAGGGTTTCAGCCAGTCAGCTTGTGCATTTTGAAGCTAAGGTGGGATGAGGTGACCTGTGTCCTGCAGGATTTTTCTGTAAATGAACTCATCTTCTAAACAGTTCACCTGTAACCAGTCTGAGCAAGTGGCACCAGGGCCATTGGTCAAGGGGTGCCAGATTTGTCCCTCTTCTAAACATATCCAGCAACCCCTGGGGGCCTGAGGATGCCGCTGCGCACAACACCACATAATCCTGAAATGGAAGACCATGTTGTTACAAATTAGAAAAAAAAGTAGGAGGAGGGTGGTATTTTGAGGGGGGTTGTGGGGGTTTTTTTCTTATTCTATTGCTTTACTCCTCCTTGCCATCCAAGTGTTTCTTGAGGTTGGTCAGGGGTTTTCTTGGTGGTTTTTTTTTTTCCCAGCCAAAATGCTATGGAGAATTATTCAGCCTTCAGCTATTTTTTTATAAAAACTTTTGAAGAAGATATCTAGCACATGTCTTAGATTCACATTTCAATGACAAAACCACCTTCAAACAAACAGGCAAATATCTGCAGTAGAAGATTTATTTTAATGACTACTTCTCGTTTCAGCCATATAGATATTTTTTAATCCAATATTCAAACATTATTGAACTGGCAATTGTTTAACCTAAGCTGAGATTAATTGCTTTTTTAAAAATGTAATTTCTTGTTTTTCGTGTCAGATATTTCACTTCACCTCTTCAGTAGACTAGTTTTAATTTATACCTTTCTACTCAATCACTGAGTAGAAAATACTTTGTCTGCTTTGGTAAACATTTTGGCCAGTTTGCCCTTCTGTGTTCAGAACTGAATTCTCTCTCTCCCGTATGTGGTGGAAACATCCCAACATCAATCTGCATTGAGTAAGTCCCTCAGAGGTTGATGGCATGTGCTTCCACGTGCCTGGCTCCCCGCAGACCTGAATGGATATCTCAGCTAAGGGAGCCTGGGAGCTAATTTCTGCTCACACCACCTCATGAGGATGGAAAATAGCCTCTTGAAACTGCACTTAATAAGACAGGTTTAGCCTGAAAATGCATTGAACAAATCCTCTGTTACTGTTCATTGTGCAGGAATTCATGTGGTGAGTGCTACGGGTGAGTGGAGCCTCCGGAAGAAACACACATTCCACTACAAAAACAAAATGAAAAAGAGAGGCATTTTCTCAAGATGTTGCAATGTCATCTCTGTGCAAGACCATCAAAGCAGTGGTAAGAAGGCTTCTGAGCCATGAAAGGGCTGAGCCTGTTGATATGCAGCGAGATGGATGTTAAATGGCTTAGCAAAAGAAAAATGATTCCTTCAGATTACAGGATTTTGCTGAAGCCATAGAGGGAATAGATACTGCTTTGTTAGACTTGACTGTGTTTATTAAACAACAGAGCAATTTGGCTTAATAAAATATATATGCTAAGAATAATGAAACCGTGGTTTGTCCACTGTAATTTCATTTTTACATGTTTTGTGTATCATAATCAAAACTTCTCATAGCTTTTTATACTCCATACCAGAAGTCTCATGTGCTCAGCCGTGTGCCTGGTTCTTGTGGGTTTTTAGTTGTTTTATCAACTGGTTTTGTGAAAGATATTCCTTTTCCTTGCAGGTCTCACTTATATCTATGGACCACTGTATTTCTAAGAAACAGTAGTGCCTTCCTAATTCAGATACATCCTACGTGGGCAACGAGATGCAATGAGAGACATTGAAACAAGCAGTAAACAATGGTAATTCACCTAATTTTACCAGTAACAGCAATGTCTTAGGGTAAGTTTAGTAAGTTAAATCTGGTTGAAATCTTTGTCAAAATAAATTTTTCAGTTTGAGTTCTTTGTGATACAAAGCAGGTGTTTAAACAGCCAACACTTATTTAAGCAGAATTCTAAATTTCAGTTTAAAATGCATGATTCCTATCTTTTAGGGACAAGAAATAAGAAGAAAACTCTTCAGGGCAGTAAGGATGTAGTATATAAAAGCGGAGTTAAATTTAAAAATTAATTCATGGACAAAATCCCCACTGTTCTCCCTCCACCTCCCAGCTTACGCCCAGGTGGAAGCGGAAGTGGCAGCTATTGTGGTATAACATTCCTTGGTCTGTCTGTGTTAGAGAAAATGAAAAACCATTAAATGGATGATAGAAAAACAGTGCAATGAGATGCTCTTAGAATCCATCAATAAAAGGATGGCAAGCAATTGCTAAAGACAGCCCTTTCTAAATGTAGCTTTATTGCCAGAGGATGGAAAATTGAGAGAGAACGTGCAAAAAATTGAATTTATGGTAATGGCATATAAGCATATTGTGTCACCAAAGCCAAGCTCAGAGCAAACATAAGAGAAAAAATACACCAATGTCTCATGGAAACCCTGTGTTTCACCCATTATCTCTTGGTACTGGAAACTGTAATATTCTGATATTAAAATCTAACTCATTGCGAAATGCATTGGGAGGCAGTGAGGGTGATGTTCTGCTCTGTGCCTGCTTTAAGGTGAATTGTTGGACTAAAAGCGATTCAAGGCACAAGCCATGAGCAGCCTGTTCCTGTGTACTCCAAGTAGCTTTGTTCTTTTAGCTTCAGTGATACCTGGACAGTCTGATGCTCTTAGCTTGGCAGTTTATGGGTAAATTACCTCCAGATAATTTGAGTCAATTCGCATTTTAAGCCTATTTGAAAATGCACTGTCACTATTGAACCAGCAGAGGTGACTGCTAAATGACAGGCAGGAAGAAAATAAGTCGCTGATGGGCTCAGAGATGGAGCCTCCCAACAACCAGATAAACTGGAAAGGGGAAAACCAACTTCTGCTGCAGGTCACGGATACTTTCTCTGGACAAAGCCCCAGACAAAGCCTTAATGAGCTAACCCTGTGGCTGGAAAACCACAGGCACCAGCAGACTTTAGCTTTGAGACAGACTGCATTTAACAGTCAAACCAGCCTTGAGGGAGGGATAGGGAAGGCTTTCCCGTAAGGCTTATTTTGATTTTTATGTGCAAAGAAATTGCTGGCACGTTTTCAGAGGTTATTTACGTGTGGGTTTGGGTTTTTTTTTACTCCATGTCCCCACCTCGTGGTGCCAGCAGACTGTTTCAGGAGCTATGTCTCCCCTGATGACCACGGGGGTTCCAGGTGTCCCTGCTTCTGCCCTGTCCAGACTGCTGCTCCCACATAACCAACCCTGCACAGTACTGCTGGCTGGACCAGGGAAATGCCCCAGCATCAAAGGAAGTCTGGGATTTTTTTTTTTTTTTTAATGTGTAGAGAACAAGCACGATGTGTTTGGATGTACTTTGGTTAGAGCAGTGAATATGGATAGGGTTACCTGACTGAGTTGCTAATCCTTAGTGAGTTCAGAGTCTTAAGATAATTCTCTGCAAAGCACTGAGGGGATGCAGGGTTTGCTAGATTTATCTTCTGTAGATTTTGGGTTGACAACAGTGCTTGGAAACAGAACAAATAGAAATAAAATATCCCAGGTCAGTACATGCCATTCAGGAGCACCTGCTCTCCCTGAATGGGCACAGACACTGCTGACCCAAAGTTTAGCTAAACTGGTTTTTTGTCTAAGTCCGCTGCAAAGACTGAACCTGCAGACAAGTTTCCCATACTAAAAAGTCCTAGATTAGATGAACAGAGCAAATCCATCTTTCTAAAATTATAATTAAAATCTAATTTCTGGGGGTTACTCACCAGATCTCAATAGCAAACACTAAGAATGGAAGATGGGGAGTTTGGAAAATGGTAGAAGGTTGCTATGAGGTAACCAGGAGTGAGAAACTTGAGGTTTCAAAGCAATATGGGCCCAAGAAGAGCCCAAAGAACTTAACTGGAGAAATGAAAGTAAGTAGCAGCAGCCTGTCTCAGCCTAGCCCCATGGAGAGCTGAGCTCAGAGAATGCCACCAAGTGTGAACAAAAATCCAAGAGTGTCCAGCTGATGGCCCTGCTGAGGTGGTGGGAGAAACTACCACCAGGCAAAATAGCTGCAAACCAAGCCCCTGTTTTAAAGGTAAAGCCTTGAATGTTAGTGGTTTGGACTGTGGCACTGCCTTGTGTCTCTTTCCTCGAAAACATTCACCAAATATGTAACTGGCACATGTTACAGTGCTGCTGCTATTAATGACTCTACCTTTCTTGAAGTAAAATATTTCTGATTTATGAGTATGTTAGGTTTTTGTTGTTGTTTTTGTTTTACACGGTTTTGCCTGAAGCGTAACAATTACTGTATCTCTGAAAAGCCCATAAATGACAGAGGCACAGCAATGTGAGTTCTCTTGAAAGATTTAAGCCTGTCATTCCAAGAAGTGTAGTTTTTTTGGCAGCAAACAAGGATTTAAGTACCTTTGAGACATTTGCCTTTAATTGTGGAGGAATGGCGTTGCCAGCTGCAAAAATGTTTAACCTTCAGAATTGCTTGTCTTACTCATTAGCATCTCGTTGAGGCACTGATTACAAATATGAGGGCTGGGAGAGATACCCGTAGGATGGCTGTCTTGGCTGAAGAGCAGGCAGAGCCATGGTGTTCAGCTGAGTCTGGCCTCAGGGGACCTCCAAAGAGTCTATTTCTCTGAGTAGCTGAAGGGCTGAGCATGGTAATGTAATGTTACAGGCAGCAGATACCTGTACCTTTAGCGGAGAGGGGGAAAAGTCACAAGCCTGATAAAGCTGGGGAGCACCTGTGGGGACATTGAGGTCTGGGGTGGTGTCTGGTCACATCCCTTTATAGGGCACAATGACTGTGTCATATTGTTTCCTCCATCTTCACCTGGGGCATACAGGAGTTGGATGCATCTGGTGCCTCAGGTAAGAATGTCAGAGCCCATGGGGAGTGGGAAGGAGGTACCTTGGCTTCAGCCAGAGCAGCTCAAGATCTGTACCCTTTTGCTGTACCAGCAGAGCTCTTGTGATAAAAGTTGTATACCTGGAAATTATTTTTTATTTTTAATTCCATTTTCTCAGATTATTTTATATACTAAGAAAAAAATTGAGTAGCCTGTCTACATTTTTTTTTAAAATCACCAACAGAAATTAAAATGGATAAAAGCTTTATGACTGTGCAGCCTCTCTAATTATACACGCTTCAAACGTTGCTTGTCAGGGAGCTGTGCTGGACTTTGCAAGCGCTGCTATGCAGCCACAGCTGCTGCTTTCTCCCCAGGAGCCGCCTCCCCCCAGTCACCACCAGCACGGTGGTGATCTGGTGAGCTCTGCCAGGCTGCCTGCGTGAAATCACAGGCTGGTCATAATGAGAGCTCAGCAGGCTGTCCTTGCCCCTTCTGCCCCCTCCAGGATTCCTAATTTAGTCAGCTGTCTTTTAGCACAGGTCTGATTCAGTGTTGTAGTTGTCATCCCCAGATTCCTTGATTCAGTGGCTGAAAAGCAGCAAACACAACACTGCACCTGGTGGGGTCCAACACTGTAGAAGTGCCTGTCTAAAGGCTGGAGCTGGGCTTTCCTTTTATATAAATTGAGTAAGTTATTTACAGGGAGTCTTTTCTTACAGAGAGCTCTGTATTTCCTTGTCAATCACTGACTTCTGCCAAGTGCTCAGATTTCATTCCAGGTCTGTTCACCATCAGCCCTGTCTTCAATTTATTTCATATAAGTTGAGATGCTGTAATTGGACTTCTCCGAGTCTACACAGCCTTGTCTTAAAGTACGCCAAGGGTCTTATCCAGGCTTTGATTACTTCTCTGACGGACTACAGACATCCTGTTTGCTTGTTTATTAGGCAGCTTCTTATCTCAGTTGTAGACTTAGGAAACTCCATCATTTCAGTTGCATAGCTCCAGCAATTAGGCTTCCTGCTTTTCTGGTCTGGCTGGTGCTGCCTTACCCTGTATAAAGAGCAGAAGAAGGAGGTGTGAGAAAGAAAACATTACCATTGGGAGCAGTCAGAAGTATAAGGTAAGAACCCTGGTCATACATGTCCTACGCCGAATCCTATCAAGCTGGGGTGTTGAGCACAACAAAAAGGTGCTAACACAAGGCCAGCAGCCAAAATGATCAATAATATAGATTACCAGTAAAAAAAAAAAAAAAAAGTAGGTAAATTAGAATAAAAGACTTTTTTTTCAGAATTTTTTTCCTAGCAGGACAGGTTGAAGAGTAGCAGAATGCTGCATTCCTGGGAAGTAGTCAGTCTGGTTGGGTGGGGCTTTGAACAACCCGGTCTACTAAAAAATGTCCCTGCCCATGGCAGGGAGTTGGACTAGATGATCTTTGAAGGTCTCTTTCAACCCAAACCAGTCTGTGATTCTATAAAAACTGCTTATTACCTTTTTCTATTGTCGGCCTATACCAGTTACACATTCACTAGAAGATGAGCTTGGCCTAAGGTTGCAGATATATATCTGAATCTTCATTAAATGGCAATGTGCACCTAACAGGCTGTTAAAGTACAAATATTCTGATTTTTCACCTGCAGTAATACCAGAAGTTAGAAAAATATTGAGGATTTATAAATGCCATTTATCCCCTGGAGAAGAGAGTCTGACTTGAATGCATTTGAAGGCCCCTGCAAATTAGAAATGTTTTAATCATGTATTCCCACTGGTGAGCACACTTAACAGCAGCAAATATTTATCCAGATGGATGAATGCAAGAATCAGTTTCGGCCTCAAGCTGTCACTGCTCTTAGCCAGTCACATATGTCACTGGTGGGTCTTGCTGACATGTCATCTTCCTTGCTGAGAGCATCTGGGTGTCTTCAGCTGCTTGCCAGCCCTTCCCTCCCCTCACTGGGTTGCTCCCAGTCACTCTTCAGGCTGTGCCAAGTACCTCAGCCACTGGAGAAGGCCCATCTGCCAGCCTTTCACAGGGGAACAATTTGGGGCTGTTTTTCTGGAGGTCAGCAATACTGCCAGGA
The DNA here is from genome assembly GCA_013397725.1 of Rhagologus leucostigma. Taxonomy (NCBI): domain Eukaryota; kingdom Metazoa; phylum Chordata; class Aves; order Passeriformes; genus Rhagologus; species Rhagologus leucostigma. The sequence goes on from VZTD01000172.1 coordinate 3,796,150, forward strand.
TCTTGTATGATTTCAACAGGCTACAGGAGCCTGACGAAAAGGTTAAATCAGACACTTGCCTGGCACAGTTTTAATTGCCCAACAGGACAGTGCAGGGTACTGCCTGCCAGTGCTGCTGCTCATTTAGCTGCCCTTAAATGCTGTTCAGGCAGTAAGGAGTTTTAAAAAAATTATTGCTGAGCAAGGAACATGGATATAGTGCTGTGTCATAGAAGAGGACTTTTTTAAACTAATTCCAGTCTTTCTGGGTCACATTTCAGCTTCTTTCCTTTGAACTCTTGAAGGGGATGAACTCTTGAATCCAATCTACACCCAGTGTTAAGGTCAGTTTTCTGAGCCCTTTTGACAGAGGCATGTACGCCTTCATTTTTCACATAGAGAGCCTGATCCCATAACTCAAATGTGGAAGCCGCCTCTTAGGCATGGCACGAATCAGCAGGGGAAACTGGCCTTTATGTGCAGAGTCTGAGACCCAAAAAGGGTGCCTTCCATATGTAGCTTCCATCCTCTTGACAAGTTTCTGTAGTAAGATCAACTGTAGCTGACATAATTTTAAGGCTAAATCCTGAAAAAGTCTGGAATAAGGCAGGTGAAGTTCTACTGTTAAAAATGCAATGGGCTATTATGGAAGGGCATTTTGAGAATGATGATCATGAGGAATGATGATCATAATGGCAGCAAAAGTGCATCAGGACTAAGCTGTCAGAGCAATTTCAGGGCAAGTTTTGTTCCTGCTTTCCAGTAGAAAAAAATTCCGGTGTTCTGGCAAGCTTACTCAGGCCCAGAAAACTGGGCGCTTAAAATTCCTTGAGAGCTGTGTAGTTACGTATTAAACTATACAGGCACAAAATATTTCCTTGGACTGATTCTCCATGCAAAGGCTGGGGATAGTGGATGCCGGTTGAGCTTTCCCACTGGAGAGTCGTGGGAGGCTGCGAAAGGCAATGCCAGAGGTGCCCTAACCAGCCCTTCTCCCCACACCACAGCAGGAGCACCAGCCTTGGCGTGCAAAGGAATAGCTTTAAAAAGCCCCCTCGACATTAGCTTCATAATTCAGAGGTCTCTCCATTTAATGAACTCAGGAAAGATAGGCAGGGCACGGAGTCCTAAATGCCTGGAAACCAAGGAGGCTGGGAGAAGCCCTGGCATTGCTGGCCGGAGCAGGTGGCTGTTTGCACATGGCAGGGGCCAAATGTGCTCCATGAAGCTTGTTCCCAGTGGCCTGGCAGGCAGGGCAGCGGCCCTGCTTCTGAGCCTCTCCCTGGGTTTACTGCTTTGGGCTTGAAATTAATAAGATTTGTCATAAAAAATATGCACACTGACCATCCGTGTTAATAATTAACTTAATGAGGATCTAACCACCTCTAGCCCATCCCAGAGAAGTTAATTGAGGGGATTGTGTTTATAATCTGCCTTGAGAGTCCTAATCTTCTCTTCCGACTCTGCCAAGTTGAGGGTTGATTGATTGATTTTGGTCTCTTGGAGCAAAATAACAACCTCCTGAGACAGACTTTGGCAGTTTCCCAAAGAGAAAGTACACAGCATGGGGAACTAGGAAAAAAATACAGGCTTCTGTGTGGTGTTTAAATGTGGGTTGCTAAATCCTGCTTCCTAGAAAATGCGAAGCAGTAAATGTCAAGCTTTTAGGTGCGCTTCAGGTGCACCTATGGAAAAGCTGTAGCTGTTGGCAAGGAGCTTGTGTTGTTTTGTACAGACAATTGATGGTGAAGTTTTTTCTGAGAATTGGTGTGGGGGGTTAAATGAAACAAAACAGAAGGTCATCCCTGCCTGTTGAGGGATGGTGGGTGAGGTCTTGCAGAGGTAACTCCCAGGTCTGGGAACCTCCTGTCCAGAAACTGCCTGGCTGCTGAATCTACTCTATACACAGCAGGTCAGGAGCTGGAAAAACATGATTCTGGTGAGGGAAGGAAAGGTCAGCCGTAGAGAAATACTCCTGAAAACTGCAACTGAAAATGGAAAGGAAAAGAAGAAATCACAGGAAAACATGCTGGGGAGCCTGTTAAGAGATCTAATTCTTCACGTTGTGCCGAAGTCAGACTAACTGCACCTATTTTTGGTCAATATTTTTTAGGGTAATAATTCTATTAATAAGATAGCTAATATACTTGTTCTGTTCAATATTTTGTCCTTTCTGAAACAGCTGATGACTTCCATGAAAAAAAAAAAGTCCTAGTTCTTTCCTGTGGGCAACCAGTGTACCAGTCCCATAAAGCTGAGCATGTACTTCTTCTGTTCAGGAAAAGTAAGCAATCCTCCCTAGGATCCCAAGGAACACACTCGTTGCACCCAGAGTTTTCAGATCTGGGCAGCATCCACACCGGTATAATAAAACTTACCTTCTGGGTGAATGGACCACATTCATGGATTGCTTCTTTCCCTTTTTGTTTCATGTATGGATTGTTAAAAGTTTCTGTCATACAAGCCACTGAACCATATATGAATTTTCTTTGAACTTACATTTCTTTCATTATTCACTCTCTTCAGCTTCTTGGGAATGAGAGCCAGTGCAAAGCAGGAAGCCTGTCAGGGAAGTCCAATATCTGAGGGTGTTATGAGATTACAGCCCCAATCTAATAAGGATAGATTAGTTTTATTTCCAGTTTAGCCATGAGCATTTCTGGTTGAGCCAGGTATTAAATCAGACTTCTAAAATTGTACCTGTACTCAGAGCAGCTGGTCAGCTGTACTGATCTCCAGGCTCAGTACTTGCTCTTGCATCTTGAAAGACCACAGCCAAGACGTGGCAGAAGCACTGCAAGCCAAATGTGTCTCTGGCGTATTCAGGTAAATCACTGAAATGAGCCTGAAGCAATTTTGATCCAGCCTCCTGCAAACAGATCTATGGCTTCTAAACTTGTGTTTTTCATGCACTTCTGTGATGGGCTTTTTTTATTCCTCCTTGACAAGCTCTCTGCTGCACGGTATCATCTGTTAGAGAAATACACAATGTGACTCAGTGCAGTTTTATAGGGAGAAAGGTTGATCAGTATGGCCACAGCTTCCATAGTTTGCATGATGTTTGGTCTGAGCAGGGGACAGGGGAGGAGAGGGTTCTCTGGAAGTCTTGATTCCCACAAGTCAACTTTGTTCAGTTCTGTAATGAGAGATTTTTTTTCTTATTTGCAATTAAAATGTCAAATAAGACTATTTGATTTGTGCTCAGTCACAGTGCAGTTCTTACTGACTTTCATAAGTCTTGCAAGATGCTGCCTTTTTTTTCTTTAATCCAATTACAGTAACAGACTGAAATTCATTTACTGAAATCATTGATTTTCCAGCGGGCAGAAGGTGGCTTCAGCCTTTTGGGAAAGAAGACTTGGGTAACATGAGTGGCTTCCCTTGTCTACAGAGTGGTTCTTTTTTGAGACACAGTCTGGAAGCACCCAGGAGCCACCCATCAACTTGGACAGTTAAACCCACTGAGCCACCACATATTCATTTTGAAAATGGAGGTAATCATGCAAAATAGAAGTTAACTGCTCTGCTAGAGGTCTCAAATTATTTCATTGCCATTAGCAGCACTGCTAAGCTTAATCAGCTGTGGAGAAGTTAAAGCATAACCTCATTTCAGGCAGAGGAAGAGCGGTGTTCAGTCGAGTGGTGCCTGTGTGTCAGTGGGTCACAAGCAGGCTCCTGGGAATGGTTTGGGTACACATCAGTGACTGGGATGGAAATAGTATTGAGGACAAGGGGTCAGACTGGGAGGAGGGCTAGAGGAGATTACTACTAACCTACTCTTTGTTCTCAATAAAAACTCCAGTTCAGGTGGCACTCAGGGATGATTTTCATTACTTGGTTGTCCTTTCTCTTTTTTATGCAAAAAATGTATGAACAGTGACTCTTTTAAATCCTCGTTAGCTGAGATGAAGTTTCACTGAAAGAAGCAGCAGCAGTGCAGGCCCTGGCTAGTATTGTTTTGAGAGATGACAGATTCAGCTAGAAACTGAAGATGTATTTTACATGGACAATGACCCTTACAAATCAACCTAAAAGTGGAAGTCTTTCTTAATTTTAGTGGTGGTTGAAACTTTAGGAAGTCATATTGAATGTTGAAAGAGGGGTTTTCTGTTGAAAACCATCTTAATTCTCCATCCTTTTCTTCAGCTACTTGGCCAGGAGCGCTCTGGAAGGACTCTGGTGTTCAGTGCACGTTGCTGCGCTAAAAACTCCTCGCAGGCTCCTTCAGGCAGGTTCACGTTATGCCTTCGAGCACAGAGTGAACCAAAAGGATTCACATCTGCAGTAGCTACATGTTACTCTGCTTATGGTGTGGAAAATAACATTATGCAGAAATACCCAAGAAGTTTCCTACTCTCCATTTTACCTTCTAGCTGCTGCTGTGCTGTGTTTATCCCACCTGATGTCAGGCTGTTAACTCTATTGAGATACCCAGATTTAGGAATGCATTCATCCCACGCTGCACTCCTATAAGGAGCACTCAGCTCTGCACTGCCTTCTGGAGATGACCCCCTCTTTCCAGGACCTGGGGGAGGTGTCCTGCTCTGCAAGGCTCCAGGCTAAAGCACCTCAAGGGTCCAAACACAGGCTCCACTGAGATAGACTTTCTTCTCTGCAAAGTCAGGCTCAGCATGAGAAACAACCTCTGTTTTACTTTTCTCATTTTTACTTCACCACCTTTTCTAAAGAGACAGGGAATTACAGTTTAGTGGACAATTAAATAGAAGATGGATGTGATGGGAGTAGTATCTTATTTTCCCATGGTTGTTTCTGACATGCTGATAACGTGAAAGGTATTTATAGGCTACAAAGATACTGTATGCAAACAAATTCATTAACATACGATGCTTTCAAAATATTTTGTAAAAAAAAATTCCAAGTTATGGTTCCCAGTGTCACTGTAAACTTGGTCTTTTGTTGTTGTAAATTATTTGATTCTTTTTTTTAAATAAAGACAGCTGTGCTGCCCTCAAATTGTCACTGCTACTGTATCTGAAGTTAACTTTCACACCTTTAATCTTTTCTATTTGATGTGTTTCTTCAGTGGTGAATTCTAACCAGTTTGCCGTGTTGTGCCCTGCCCAAGTGGCTGTGTGCCTTCAAGAAGGTATTTGCATACAATAGTATGGATGAATTTAAATTAGTTGAGGAACACAATCCGTTGGAGATAGTCTGCATGGTAAAATGAGCTGTACAACCCGTCTAGGTTTATATCACTTCAGAAGTGATCTTAAGCTTTTCGGTTCTGACCAAGTGGTCTGTTACTTGTCTTGTTAACTCCCTCCGTCATGCACCACTCAAGACAAAGCCCCACGAGCTGAGTCTGAGAAAATTCTTTCATGAGCAGAGTCCTCTTGCTGGAGTGAATCACAAAAGCTGCTCCAGGTCTCTGAAGCTGCTGCCAAAGTGACTGGGGGATGACATGGCCCTTCTGGGAGGCTTCAGTGGAATCTTAACCTTGTAGTCTCACGTGAGCAGGTGTTTCTGAGCACTGGCAGTGGGTTATCCTTTCCAAACAAATGCCTTTCTCAAAGCTATGGGTGCCATTGCATTTTGTTTCACAGTTCTTGATCTACTTTGAAACATTTTTTTACAAAACCTGGAAGATGAGATGTAAAAGTGAAAAGCCGTTAGCTGATGTTGTTGAAAACGGTGGGGAAGCACAGCTTGTGCTGTATCTAGAAAAGAGAAAGTGACCAAAGAAAGCAGGGCTGGTCTCATGTGTGCCTTCCTTTTCATTTTAAAAATAATGACTGCGTAGAGTCTTTAATTTTGATGGAAGTATCTGGCTGGCTTTCACACGGTGGTGTTTCATTAGTATTTCATTGTTGGGTCAATGTGCCCGTTATTTGTTTTGTTTTGCTCATTGGTTGCACTTTTTGTACTCTGCTTTTTCAGTAACTTGCACTTTGCACAACGAAATGCTCAACAGCTTACCCCAATGGAACATCGTTGGTCAGAAATGGCATTAAATGGGAGCAGAGGACCACAGGGACCTGTGACTGGAATGGAAGAGAAAGTCAGGGAGCTCTTTCTCCTCCGTTTATCACCAAACATACGCTCTCTTTCTCTGAAACATGACCTGTAAGTTAGGCCTTCTAATTAGAAAAAGTAATTAAAAAGTTGAAGCAGGGAGGCACTCAGAGCTGAGCTGTCCTTGGTTTTCTCCCATACTCTGAGCTGCCAGTGAACAGGGAACAAAAATTTGCTCAGCGCATTAAACATCTTTCAGATGGAGAAATCGCTGGTGAGAGGGAAGTCCGTGTGCCTTGCCATGCTGCCTCCAGACCCTGGCTGGAACTGGGGCTGCATTGCATCATACATAGGGTGTAGGTGTGCACATGCAGCCATGAGGGAGAAGCAGTATGAGGAGGAAGCAGATGAAGAAACCCTCTTGCCTCTTGTCCCCCACATGCAGAAGAGGCAGTGCTGTGAGCAGGAGAGAGGCACCAGAGCTAGGGGTGGGAAGGGGAGACAGAGGAAGCAGGGGGTGAAAAAGCCCAGTGGGTGTCCCACTGCCAATTCAGTGCCCTGTCCCCTGCAAAGCTGCCCCCCCAACCTGTGCCACCCACTCATCCGACCCCCGGGAGGTGCTGTGGTCAAAGGTGCCTGCCGGCTGTGGAGTCATTAGTGCAGGTTTCAAAGAAGTTCAAAACCAAAACACAGTGATGAAGTGGGAGCTTCTGTGCCAAGTGCCAAGCGAACCTGAAAGGTTAGTTTACTCTTTAATGAAATTCCTGCTTCAAAGTCTCCCTCTCTTTTCCACCAGGGACTGGTGCTTTCTTTGAGCAATGTTTAGAGGACACCAGTCTGCAAGGGTAATCATCCTCGCCTCTGGCAGGAACGGCTCATGCACTAGCATTTCTAAAAAGGCTCTCTTTGTGAATAATTGAATTTGTCTCTGGAGTTCAAGATTTTCTGTGGGACTGACTGTAGTTGTGCTTCCTCCTTAGGTACAGCTTACTGTAATTGAGGCAGAAGAAATGTATTGCAGTGGAGGGTTTTGTGAGCATGACGCATAATAGGGTGATTGCCATGGAGAGAGTCATTTGTAGTGTTTAAAATACCTCCTCCAGTGGTGAACAGATCCGCAGAAAATAATTAAAGGATCCCCCACTGCCATCCCCTACTCCCACAGGAGTGGAAAAAAATTAATGCTGCATGAGATGTGCTTGTGCAGTGGGCACAGCCCCTCGCTGCAGTGCACTGTTGGGGACCCATCCTGGATGATATTCAGAGCCCATCTGTTCCTGACAGCCCCTGGGGCACTGGGGACTATCAACCAGATCAAATGCTTGTCCAGCCTGAAAGAAAACACTGTGGTTCACACATCCGCTGACAAGGTGTGTCACTTGCTTGGGCACACCTTCTTTTCCTCTGAAACCTCCCAGCCTTGCAGCGATTTCTGGGTGTGTCTGGAATGGCAAGAAAAACCTGCACATCCCAACTCTGAGACAATCATCCCTGTAGCTTCTCCATCAAGGAAAAGCCAAATACAGATGTATCCTCCCTCCAGCTACCAACGAGGTCCACTGTCCCTGGATATGTTTCAGTGCCTCCTCTCATCCTCGCCATCTGTAACCTGGTGTGTAACATCCAAACGTGGCATTTGCAAAGCTGCCTGTAAGTAACTTTCCAGGAAAGGGGTAGTGGGGGTAGAAACTCTCATAATCATTTGCATTGCTGTGAGCAGGACCTCAAGTCTGGCTCCAGGGAAGAGATGTCTCCCTGCCAGTAGGCTGAGATCAGTAGTGTGTGTCAGAATGGGTTTTGATGTCATTTGCAGAGACAGGACTGTGCTGCTCACGCACATGAATGTCAGCAGCAGGGTAGGTGACTATTTCGAGACCTGGGCTTAAGGTAGGAACTGGGGCAAAACTCCATCGTGCTGGGAGGTTTCTTTCTTGTCTGTCTTTAATCACCAAGCACAGCAACAGAGCTGGGTGGCTGCATTCAGCCAACACAATGAAACACGGCAGCAGTATATTTTTAGGATGTTATTTTAGTGGGGGAAACAAATTCTAAGGGCAAGATATAGTGATCTAGTAACTCAAACAAGCTGCTCAGGGATTTGTGTCTCTTGAATATGCCACACAGCACTTGGGCTGTCTTGTCAATTTGTGATGTGTGTTTCAGATCAATAAAAAAGCTCATTTAAGACAAAATACGTTTTCTCATGGTACAAAGCTTACATGACCTGATCAGCAGGAGAAGCTAAGGTAACTGCAATCATAAATGAAAATCCAAATTTTAGACTGAAGTCAGAGTTTCTTGGACTCTAGTATCTGCAGGTAATCTTTGAGTTCTTTGTGGTCTTTGCTCTGAACTGGAAACAAGAACATATCTCTTTACTATTTTTCACTCCCTTCTGTGCCTGTCAATTACAATGGCTTCAATATTCTGTTTATCCTCAGCTTCAGGACTTTTTGATCCTCTGAGACAGATCTCTGTCAGGTTTCTGAATGACAAGCAGAGATTTCATCCTCAGGGACAATTCCTTTAGCAGTAACCTGGGCATTCAGTGCATTTCCTTCAAGTGCTCTTAGTGCATTTCCTCAGGTAGAAGAGCAATGCAAACAAAAAAAGAACTGTGCAGCAGCATTTATTCTCCAAGATGTGTGTGGACCCCTCACGTAGCCTGGCCAGCACTACTAGCTCCAGCTGGAGCATGTTTAAATGTGACACCAAAAGGTTGCATATGCACAAATTAGGGAAGTGGTATAGATGTTGTTTACACCTGACAGGTCACAAAATAGGAAAATGACCAGAGAGCCTTTCTTTTTCACCTTTTACTTTGTACCTCACATGCTGGAAGTATGGGGAGCTCCATGGTTAGCAAAAGTTGGCAGTCAGGAGAAGACGTCAGGACTCAGATCAGTCGAGGACTCCCTCCTGAGGGAGGGCACTACTGGCAGAGAGAGGTGCTTGTTTAAGGGACTGTGACACTTGCCTTCTCTTCCCTGAGGAATGGGCTGTAATAGGCTCTGTCCCAAAGTCCAAATGGTGGGTTGTTCTTGGGCCCCCGAGGATGGAGCTACCAGGGGCAACAAGCCTCCTGCCCATCCGTACTGCCAAACACCCACATCGTGAAGAGCCAGCAAATAACATATCCACGCTGTGTACGTGAGGTGTCCTGCCCTGCTCTTTTGGGCTTGGGGGAAAGAAGCGTGATAAGCAAGAACTCAAACCTGTTTCTTTCTGAAAAGCTGCCAACAGCAGGCCCAATTTGCATGACTTGCCTGCAATGAGACGCTTTGCTGGCAGGTGTGTGCCCAGCTCGTGGAAATGCAATGTGCTACCAGGGCAGCTCAGAAGGATGTACAGGTGACCTGCAAGAGAGACAGGTGACAGGACTGCCAGGAACCATGCTCCTCCACCTGGGGGTGCTGCCAGTACCAAAACTGACAGCTGAAGGGCAGTACGGGGATTAGCCACACCAAGGGACATTTTCACATGAGATGCTGTAATTCATCAAACTGCAGAAAATAATTCATGTTCTCCTTCTTAGGAAGAAAAAGAGGGAAAAAAAGTGAATGTCGAAACTCTCGTTTCAATCTGTTTTAATTTCTGGAGATTATTTTTGATATTTTGCTGTCATTTTTAAAGATACTGAGTGTAGAGGGTCTAGAAATAGTATATGTGAGATATTTTGAACTAACACGTGGAGGAAATGAAGGAAGAAAAAATGTCAGCTTTTTTTGTATGCTATCTACCATACAGTACACAGAAAATACAGAATCATCAAGGTTGGAAGAAACCTTCAAGAACAAGTCTCACAGCTAACCTGGCACCACTATAATCATTCCTAAACCATATCCCCAAAAATTATATCTTCACACTTAGGTACCTGGTATGGTTTTGGGAGTGTGTAAGCCAGTAAACTGCTTACTCTGAGTTAATTTGAAAAGACAAAGGAAAAAAAATTGGTTTTCAACATGGGCTTAAAATGTAGGTAATGTTTTCGTCCTAAAGGTTTCACAAGATGTACTTAATTTATCACTCCAACAGGAAACTGAGGCTTTCGGTTTAATGAAGCATTTCTTTGAAGTCATGCTAAGTGACTGTGCTGCACATCTGCCTGTCTGCACGGGGCAGGCCACTTCAACTTCCTTTTCTGAGGGAGCACCAAGAGAGCTACATACGCACCAGAACTTCATCAAGTGAAGATGAAAGCAAGGTGGCTCTTCTCTCTGTTTTGTTTGCTCTCAGTGCCCAGTGTCACAGGTAAGAGTGCCAGGAGGACACCTTGACTCAGTTTACGATGGAGGGTGGTGAGGGGCAGGCTGGGATTAGTGGGTCTCACTAGGGCAAGCTGTAGCTACTGGCAATGATTTTCTATTTCCTGACAACTTTCTAAAAACTCCAGTTATAATGTGCAGCTAGTAAGGAGTAAATGGCTTGTGCTGACTAGCAGATTACTTAATTCAATATGCCTAACCTGCCAGAATAATCACTGAGATGAGCTCACTTGAAGTTAGGGCAATGTGTGCTCTTCTTAAATGGGCCAAAAGGAAAACTGCTTTCAATGGGAAAATTAAAAATACCTTTCTGTTTCTGTGTTACATACCCGTGTATGCAGAGAGAGGAAGAATTGAAACACTTCAAGGCAAGGGTAAATTGTACAGCTGCAACCCCTTAAACAGATTCTTCCCTTCCTCTTCTCTGCCTAGCCCCATGTGCTGTGTTAAAGGCCTGAGAAACAAGTTTGGCATTCAAGTAAAACACTCAGAAAAGTTGACTAAGGAGGGCTGCATCTTTGCCAGAGGGAGTTTAAACCAGAAGCAATCTGAGGAAAACCAAGAAAAAGTATGATGTTCACAAACCCCCACCCTCACCCCTTCAAAATTCTGACCATGATAAATGTAGGAATACTTATTACCAGCTACAAAGAACAATTTTGTAGGATACACAATTTTCCACTAAGAAGGGAAAAACTGCATGTATTTGACTAGCGTGGTAAGATGCATCTCAAAATCCGGCAAAGGCTGTTCTTTTTTTCCATATCACTGAGGCAAACTAGTTCTAAAAATAAAGGAAAAATAATTCATACGCATATTCATAGAAAATAGAAAATGTCAGAGGCAAAGAAAGGAATAGAAGCCTCAAAACATGAACACATAAGAAAGCAATAGCAATTAGAGAAAAATAGGAATTGGGTTTTTTTTTCCCCGAGGATGAAATCTTCACTGAAGTCACTCAAAGGTGAAAGTGGAGGCCTCTATGCCCTTTGTGGAGATCAGACACCTAAATGTCTGGGAGTTACTCTAAGAAATTTCAGTTGGAGCACAAGTATGCACTAATGGACACTATTTGATTTTGAAAAATAAAGTTGACATAAAATGACATTACTTATATTGGGATGCTAGCAAAAAGTTCAGAACACTTTTGCACAAAAGGTTTTCAGTTAAAATAATCTAATGTGCTAGGCTACTAAGAAACAATGCACATTAAAATGTTGTTTCTACATATATAACTTTTGCAACTTAGTAGAAATTACTCAGGTGATTCTTCATAGGCATTCCTTATATGATCCTTAGACCTAAGGCAGCATCAGCATGAATATGAGAGAAAAAATGCTATGTGCCTTTTGCCTGATAGTCTGATTGCAAGATTCCTAATTGCTTTTTCCTTAACTTTTACTGATGCAAAACTTGTGGTGAAATCAGAGAGCATTTCCTATAATAAGCTCCTTGGACTAACAAAAATAGTTTTAGTAATTTTTCTCACAGCACAAGGCTGTGAGACTTGTCATTCAGGCTTATTTTTATTTACCCTCTTACATCATCACATCTCTTAGAATAAAAGTAAAAGATGAGCAGAACACATGCAGCAATGAAACAGCAGAGATTAATGTTGGCCATGGCCGTTCAGTAGCTTTGTTCTCCACACATCTAGTCTTCAAGTGTCCACGTCACCCTTGGGTGGACAGGCACCAAATCGGAGCCAGCTCTGTGGGGATGTGTCACTCTGTCCTTGTGTCCTTTCCCTGTCAAGCCAGAGCTGAGGGTGCACAGGGTCCCTACCTGGCTCCTTCCTGGCTGACCTGGCAGAGTGTGGAGCACACTGCAGCACGACTGAGGTTGCCTGACCCTGGCTCAGGTGCCCCAGAGCCCTGTACCACACAGCAAAGCAAAGGATTGGTACCTGGCTTTTTCAAGTAAAGAAGGTGAGCAGCGGGCACTTGCAGCTGGCAGGTCTGCAGGGCAAATTCCCAAAGCAAATATACAGTGATGCTATGATACACAGGGAGGATAAAATGCAACGTAAATGGGGGGCAACAAGTCTGTACCTAAGGACAACTGCTCAACTCATTTTATTCTGTGGACCCGCATGTCCTTCTGGAAAAGGGACTTTTTGTGTATGGCTCTATGGGAGTGACTGATTACTTGTCTCACTGCAACAACCCCCTCCATAAATTCTTCATCTCCTTGAGTTTGTCAGTGCCCTGCATTCAGGGGTTTGGGGACTGCAAGACTCTTACTCATAGGAGTGAGAAACGGATATAAATCAATTTTACTACAACAGCAGCTAAACCAAGTAGTACAGGCTCCTGCTGAAAGCTCCTTCATTTCATCGATCCATTACTCCTTTGTATGGCACACTAAGGACTGCCACCTGCTTTATGAAATTAATTGAGGAAGAAACCATACACACAAGAGCAGCTCACTCTGACACTGAGACAGGCACTCATTTAGGACATGCAGGAGCTGTTTAATAACACAGAGAATGGCTTTCTCTGCCGAAGCCACAAGGGCAATGGGCAGGGGGACAGTGCAGGGAATTAGCCAGCGGGGATAGCTCATTTGTTCTTGCAAAAAGAACTGGGGAATAACCGGGCCCAGCTTCTGTTTTATTTATATTACTTGAAAGATTTTCATTTGCGCAGAGGCCCTCAGAGCTCTCGTTTCTCTCCCACAAGTGTCACAAGACCTCCCTGGCCTCTTCCAGACACACATGCATTTGCTCTCCCAGTTGTCTCTCTGCAGTCTGTACTGGTGGAGATTTGCAGTAAAGCTCCTTGCTAGGAAGCCTATGGTTACAGTTGTAGGGTCTTCATAGTTGTCTGTGGCTAAGGCACCAAGTCATGTCAAAGTTGTCTTAGGAAAAGCTTTGTTTAAACATTACTTGCACTGAAAATGATCCTGTTTGTTTTTAAGGCCAGACTGCAGATGTCATCAGCCAGACAGAAGTGGTCCATGCTCTGCCAGGTACTGACGTGACCCTGGTGTGCATGTTCCCAAAACCGCACGCCACCCACGTAATACAGACACAGTGGTCCAAGACTGATGGCAGCCCGTCTACCAAAATTGCTGTATATCACCCCACTTATGGCACCCATTACTTCAACTTTTCTGCAGCTCCTTACAACTTTTCAGTGTCCTTCAGCACGAGGAGGTACTGCAGCGGGGATGACACAGAGTCCTTGTGTTCCACCAATCCAAATGCCACGTCTGAATGTAGTTGGTGGGTTCTGCATCTGAAAAATGTTACCATGTCCCTTAGTGGGCAATATAAATGCACTTTTGCTACTTACCCATATGGGACAAAGGCTGCAAAAATTCAACTTATTGTCAAGGCAGAAGGTAAGTGATTGCAAATGAGATTTTGCTGTTTCCTAACAGGGTAGGGGAAAATATCAGGATAGATGAACATTTCTTGGTTGGTGATGGTGACTTGTTTGGGATTTACATTGGTGCCACTGAATGTTGCTTGTACAGTTTTCTATTTACCAGGCACTCTTTAGCTGTTTTACCTAGCTTCTGGTTAGGAAACCTTATTTGTTTGGTGGAATACAAAATTAGATAGTAAAGTAAAAAAAGGAGGTGAGGTGGGCAGTTTCTGCATTTTCATTTTGGAGAAACATTGTGGAGGAGACTGGATAAGCAGCTCAGGATATGGTGAGACTAAGGATGTTGGACCTTCAAACCATGTTGTGCTACTGCTGTGGGCGTGCGGCACTGCGCACTAGAAGGAGAAAACATCCTTGTCTGATTGAGGCTGAGGGCTGGTATCTGCAGGGCATGCTGGGTGTTAGCTCCGTGGAAGGATGTGTGTCCCCACCACCAAAAACACACTGGAGCAAAGTGGGGAATTGCTTAGGAGAATCAGAGGAATGGAGATTTGGCTGCTTCTGTCAGCCAAAAGGAAGCTGGAAAGCAGCATGACTACTCTTGGTAAGTAAGCCTCAGGGGAGAGTGTGAACACTAGGGAGGATATTTAAATTATCCTGGTAAAGGAACAAATTTATTTAAATCAGATGAGAATGCATTTGACTGCAAATTAAACAACAGTGGCAACTGTCAGTGCAGCAACTTTGGAACAGCTATTTAGTGTCAGCAATGAGAGCAAAAGCTCAGGCTGCTGTGAAGATGGAACTTGGCAGGGGTGTTGAGCAAGCTTGTTGTTGTGCACATGGGGAACCTGATTTAATGACCCCGGAAACCTCATTCTGACCCAGGTTTCTGCTAACAACTCAAGGATTAAAGTAAATACAACAAACCTGGCACTGTTTCAGTTCAGAGCTGCAAGGCCAACGTGCTCACTCTGCTTGTGCCCAGGGCTCTAGACACAGCAGACACTCAAGAGTTAGGAGCAGGGTGGGTGCAGGTTATTTTAGAGGTATTTTAGTGTGCTCCCACCGCCCTTTTACCTATGTCATGAGGCCAGACTGGTAGTCCCCACACTGGACCATGTTGCTCCTGTAGCAGGAGGAGGTCCTGTGCAAGACTCGTACTCAGGGATGTTTAACATTGGCGGCCCCTGCACGGCAGTGGCTCCAAGCATTTTGGTGCTGTTATCCTGGAGACACATCCTGGGCAACCCTGCGGCACCTTCCTGCCCTGATGAACTTGCAGAGGCAAAGTGAGAGCCAGCTCCTCTGCCCAGCTCACAGAGGATGGGTGTGTTTAAACAGTGCACACTGGATAATTGTGCCAAAGATGAAGCTGCCACTCTACCCGCTGTATGGGGGTGTGTTGTGGCAGGCTACGCTTTTGGAATTTTTCTGTGCCTCACAGGGCAGGGGGATCAAGGGGAGTGCAGTGAGGTTCAAACTGTGCTGGTAATCCCGTGAAACTCTCTCACGCTTCTGTTCTTCATGCAAAGTTTCTCTGTCTCTTCGTTAGTACAGTAACTGTGCTAATCAGGCATTGCTTCTTTTCTCTTGCCCTTGGTTGATACGGACAGGTTCAATGCTGTTATTGCTGTCTACAATGTGGGCAGCTTTTGTTCACATCAGCAGCATTGTGGCTTTTTTCAGTAACTACATGATGTAGCAAGCTGTGCTACTGATGACTTTTTGCTAGAGAGAACTAAAATATTGAGTTTGCTATCTTTTGCAGGTTTGTATTTTAAGGTAACCAGATCTTTTGCAATGAACCACTTCCACTCAAAAGGCAAAAAACCTTAATCTAGCCTATGAGTGGAATGGATAAAGGTGATATTCTATGATGAAATACAGTTTTCATTTACGTCAAAGTGAAGTGAATCCAGATGCACTCAACTTGTCAAAAGCCCACAGAGCAGCAGCCTTCATAGGACAGACAGACAGACACAGAAGACTTTAGCCAACAGGCTGTTAATGAAGATGGGAGTCAGAGATGGGAGCGGGAAGCAAGCAGTTGGGACCTGTGACTGTGAGAGCAGGCAAAAGCTGTTTCCAGACTGAACTCCTGGGGTGACTACTCATCTCCATACTTGTATTCTGCACAGCCCTTTTGCATGGTGGTTTGTTCCAGCAAAATCTTCTGTACAGTTTTGTTCCTGGAGAAACTAGAGATTTGCTTGCTTTGTCATTTCGTTATCCTCTCTGCACTGTCCAGCCTTGTTAGGGCTTCTGCACTCTGTCCTGCTGCGAGAGCTGGCTCCTCAGGTTCTTCGCTCTCATGGACAGCGGGGGAAAGCTGCTTCTGCTGCTGACTCTCCCGGGCACAGCTCTGGACACTGCCTTTCTTCACATCTCTGTGGCACAGGCGGCGCGCTGGCACCATTGCTCTGTGCTTGGGTGCCAGATACACAGGAAGTTACAGTCACCAGAAAGTCCCTGCTGACAAATAACACGACAGTCTGGGACAGCTGGGTATTCTCACTCCCCTCAAGATAAGAAATGAATGAAATACATATCTGTTCTATCTCAACATGCAAGCCAGAGCTACCAGGGGAGCAGAAGCAGAGCTGAGGAATTTCCCTGCAGTGTGTGCCTTGCCTCCAAGGAAGAGGGAAGGCAGGTTTTAGGGCAGGGAGGATGGCAGGATGCACCACACCCCCGCCTGCCCCGTGGCCAAGGGTCAGAGAAGAGAGGTCACTACTGACCACGCCACTCACAGCATCTCCCAGCCATCACCACTGCTCTTCCTGCTTAAATGTACACAGGCACACTCACAGACCCCACATCTGGACCACAGCATCAGTGTTCACTGCATCACTCTGCCCAGCCTCCACAGCTGGGTGGAGTCCTGGATTGAGAATGGGTAGGGTAGGAAAGGGTGAAATGGCTTTTGAAATGGATGAGAAATGAAAGACTGACAAGTTTTGTGGTAGTGGGCAGGTTGGAGAATAACAAAAGAAGCACTTATACTGAAAAACAGGGTTAATCTTAACCTGACTGACACGCTGAATAGCTTGCTTTGTGAAAAGAAGGTCTGCAGATATCTCCAGAGAAAAGGAAATAGAGGTGCACAAAATTGATGTGAAGGTTTATTGCCACAGAAAAAAAAATTGTAAGATAAAAACTGAAGCTTCAAATTATTCTCAGCTCTGAAAGGAGACATCGTGATCCTGCAGTTAAGAAAAGCTTTTTTAAGAATTGCCAAAAAATTCAGGTAATGCTGTGAATTGAGTCATGAAACTGCAACTAGAATCAGATGCAGGGCTTTCACTTAGAAAATGTGTCTATGGGTAATGGTTGAAAATTACAGTTCCCTTCTAAACAAAAAAGTACCTGTTGCTTGAACAGAAGACTAGTCAGTATTGGTTTTCAAATCATGTTTCTGATTTTCCTTCTTGGGCTTCTGTTGTTGTTGTTGTTGTTGTTCCAATGATAAAAGAGGAGAGGCACTACCTGAAGAAAGTGTGGTTAAACGAGACTTTAGAAATTCCATGCCTTGAGGACATGACCTCAGAAAATGTGTCCACTTATCCTTTGAAGTGGCTAGTGGTAAGTATTTCTCATCTCAGATATAAAGTTCAGAAAGAACTACAGGGTATTTTTGCAGATTGAAATGAAAATGTTCTACACTACTGTGTCCTGCAGAATCTGCTAAAAAACTTATCAGTCATGTTGGACTGTGATAATAAAGGGAAAAAGTATAAACATAGGGTTGCAACATATACACTACGAATAATAGCTGTTAAAGAAATAAAGAGGAAAAATTCCATCTTAATTGCTCTGAATTTTTCAGGCGCACATACAGAGCAGGTCTAGGGAAAGTGGCTAATGTAACAAAACTAAAATATTTCTTCTGTTGGATTTCCAGCGGGTTTTTCTGTAGTGAAGGTTTAGTATCTGAAAAATACATGGTTAATGTGTAGGATAGTGAGACATCAGGCTGCTTAGAGATAGAAAAGGAAGGTACTGACTAGTGGTTTTGGTTTTGTTAACCTCTGTGTCACAGATGCCACTGAAGACATGCAAACCCTGTTATCAAGCTAACCAATGAAAAACTATTTTTAAGTAATTTTCTGTGAGATATGAAGCTTGCTATATTTTAGTACTTTATCTCACTTTCTGGATAAATATTTATATGCATGTTTTAATGTAACCTTTTAGCATTCATTTTGGTGTGTAGAGATAAGTATCAGTGAGCAGTGTCCTCGTTCTTTGCCTGTTCATTTATATATGTGGTCACTGAGAAGCTGTAACTGTTGAGGGTTTCCCTAAAGGTGACTTTCAAATATTTTAGGTTTTTTAACCTTTTGTCCTGGTTCATTATCTATTTAGATCTCCCTTATGCAGGTCATTCTTAATATTAAAATTTTAAATCTTTTTGTGGGAAACACCCTTATCCTTGCTACTTCAATTTTGCTGGTTCACTCTACAAAGTAGCAGAGGAAAGGGAAAAAAAACCCGAAAGTCAGCACAATGATATATGTGGGTCGCCATGCATCATACAGAGTAAAGCTTGCAAATATGTACTGAGGCACAGATGTCCAGGACATGCTGGCTGCACTTATAGCTAAGGGTGGCTGCCACACAGACAATAAGGGGAGAAAAATTTTAGTTATTATTATCAGGTTTTTCTACTTAAAATTCTTAAAGAGCAAAGTTTTCCTTGAAATTTCAGTCATATGTAATATGTATGGGGTGGTCAGCATAACTTAAAGACTGGTGCAGTGAGAAAGTACCTCTGTTGCTCTCTCTGCAGGCTACAGAGATCAGGACTCACCAGACACAGCTATTTATTCCATATTTTATTGTCAAGATGATGACTGCTCTTGGTATTGAAGTTCTGAGAGAAAATAAATTTGGGAAAAAAGCCCAGATGTTGCAAATGTCCACTTACTGCTACACAATGTGCAAAGGAAGTTTTTCATAGTGGGAATAGAGCTGGCTTACAAAAATATTTCTCTGTGTGTGTGTGTCCGGACTTCACAATTTTGTGGGTTTTTCTGTACACAGGGTGAAAATGGCAGGAAAGAGGAACTTGTGACCAAGGAGCCCTCCTGTCCTGCTGTGTACAGGAACAGCAGCACGCTGTACAGGCGAAGAGTCCTCCTGGGTTTCAACAATGCCCTAAAGGTTTCCCCCCCCAAAATCACCGATGATGGCAGAGTCTTTTCCTGCCACGTGCTGTACCACCCAGAGAGGGCCCAGAAGAGCAGCACCACTGTGAGAGTATTTGGTAAGGGGTTTATGCCAACTGCCTGCTGCCTTGCACTTGGAAAGCTGACACTCCTGTCTGGTTCTGAAGCCAATAACTTTTGACAGATACTGGGGTTTTTTTTATATAAATATATTTACATTGTCATTTTTTCAGCTGCAATGAGGTAAAATGTTAGTAAATAACTCTGGAGTTCTTAGCAGAATTTGAGTCCATTCCTTCCACTTCTGGCATGAAAAAATAGTAGATTCATTGCATATATATCAACCTCACTGCCATGCACGCAGCCAGTATCTTACCCTGATGTGTAGGCTTATGTTGGGATTTTGTGGGTCATGGGGAAGCACACTGGTCATCAAGATCTCCATGTCCCAATGGCCATGCTGTCTGTGGTTAGGAAATCATGGCCAAAATTTAGTAAGCAGAGACTACTGTTGTAGCAAAGTCACATCCTCACAGGCATGTGACATTCAACTGCTGCCAGAGGCTCTGGCTCTGAAAATGAGGGTCCTGGTGGGGGTCTCAAACTGGTCAGGTGTGGCAGGGCCTGTGTACTGTGAACATGTGGGCTGGCATTTCATTCTGTAAGCCTTCCCCATCTTTAGTTACTTGCCTTGTTCTCTTTCAAGTGGCTTAGGAACTGCTCTACAATCACTAAGGCACAACTGAATCAGAAAATTGCTGCCCACTTGAAAACCAGGCTTTATTTTCTCTTTATAGATCAGTTGGTGTGGAAAACATATTTCCAAATCTCCTAAAGTAAATGTTAAACAGTGGCCCTGTCAACAGTCCCTTGACTGTAACTGATTGTCCAAGGAAGCCCACAGCGTGAGGACGGCATGGCTATTCAAGGCTGATGCTCTGAATTCAGAGAAAGGTTCAATAGGGAGCAGCAAAAAAAAAGCAAAATGTGTCTGGAGGCTCTTGGTCACTGATGTAAAAGAAATAAAAATAGAAGCTAATGATCTGAAATCTCCTCTTGTGTTTGCATGATTCAGACACTTTTTAAAATCAACACTTCTCAAATAGCAACAGTGTTACCTGGGTAATCGTTCAAGAATACTAACATACTTGATCTCTCCTCCATCAGTGCTGATGGTCTTGCCTAGATTTGTGTGTCTCAGCCTAAGAGGTTGCTTTATTTGGCTTTTTCTCTGAATTACTGGGAGATGTGTACTTAGATGTGTATGAACCCACATCAGAACATCAGTACAGCGGGGCAGAGAGGCAAACTAGAGAAAGCAGCTGTGGCCCATGGTGGTGAACAGTCTGTATTTCCCAGTAAGTGCTGGCTGGCTTTGGACCAGGGTGCTGTGCCACCTCGCAGGGGTCCTGAGGGCAAGCTGGGTGCAGGGGCTCCCTGAGAGCCCTGAGGTTTGTGGTCGGTGCTGAGGAAAGTCTCTCAGACCTCAGGCAGGTAGAGTCCACCTCTCACGAAGTGTGCTTTTGTGCTCCTAGCCCTTTCATGTATGAATTTTGTGGGTAAAATAACAATTTTGCATCCTGTCTCACTCTTTTCCGTTACCATTTGCTGAAGTCATGCCACTTAGGACTGCACCATCCCAGCCTTTCTCCATTTACTCTCTTGTGCTGCAGCAGGAGAAGAGACCAAGAGCAGAGGGCTTAGAGCCCCCCGCGAGCCAGCCCGCACACCGGTGCAGCGCTGGGAGAGACACTGCCCGGAACAATCCAGCACTCTCTAGGTGACATGTGGAGACAAGGAGCCCTTTCAGATGACAGCAGCTCTCTTGTTCCTTGTGCTGACCAGAGAATAAAGAAATGAATACTTGTGTTCTGGCAGTTAGATCCAGCCTCAAATGGGTGGGACAGGACCTGAAGATAGTGCATGTATACAATGTCAACAGCACCTTATGTTGGTCATATCTGTCATCCTGGCCATTAGCTAGGGAAACAGGACACAGCTAGGGAAAAAATGCCAGTTGAAACCCGGGGAGGTTTTCCCATCTTGGCAAGCCAGCATCTCCCGTGTCACCCAAACACTCATGCAGCTGAACCCCACAGGCTGGGTGGCTTGAAAGCAGGGCAGCGAGGGCAGGCAGCTGTTGCACTCCAGAGGTGTAAAGGACCGGAGGAGCAGGAGGAGGAGAGGGCGCCTGTGGGAAACTCCTGATGCATGATCCCTCTGACAAATACTTCAGGCAGGGCTAAACACAGCAGACACAGGCCAAGTCTGAGGGTTGCCAGTAGTGTTCCCTCACAGTTGTCTGAGGTGGCCTGAGTGGGGCTGAGAATTGCACCGGAGTGGATGGAGAAGGCATGAAAAAATCTCTCAAGGAAGTTGAGAGTTTTGGTATGTTGAGTAAAAACAGACATTCAATCAAGATAGCTTTTTTTAAGAGGGTACTTTTTGGACTGAAATACTTTAAAATATTTCTTTTCTAGAATAGAGTTCTTTTAGATACAAGTTTCTGTGAAAAGGTATGGCCTTTTCATGTCTAACTTTGCCAAATATTGATTTCTCCTTTTTTTAAGAGTAAAAGCTCGGCAGCAGAAACTACTGAACTAAATATTGAATTTCTGCTAGATCCAAAACACTGGTAAATATCCTAGCAAGACAAATGAATGTCAAACTGTTAACAGGGGCTGAGACGTTAATTGGAAAGATCTATTAGACCATTCAGAGCTATGCGTGAGAGCTGCCTGCCAGAACAGTCACCCAGCAAACACGTCTTCTGAGAAAGTAGAGGACAGCGCTCAGTACAGGTGTGGAAAAGCATACCCATCCTTGTCGGAAAAAACAGAAGGAAGGGCATGCACTAGACCAGATATCATTTAGCCTCCCAGCCAACTTCTGCAGCGATTAGAAGATCCAGTTTACCAGACTTTTCCCTGTATCTGAAAAAGTATGGCTGTCTTCTGCCAGCTCCACTACCATCTTTATAGTTTTGGCAAGGAAGAAACAAGAATGAAATCTTAAGACACTCATTTTCTAATAAGAAGAATCTATAACCTCTGCCCCACCCCACCCCCCAAAAAAGCAGAAGAACCCAAAATCCAGAAGAGAAAAAAAAATAGGAAATTCCATTCAAAAAAGTACCATAGGTCCAGAAAACCGTAAGGCCATGATAATTAAATGTAAGTCATGCCCCGGCACAATCCATCAGTAACATCAGGCAGAAAAATGGAAATTAAAAATAAAGTCAGGAGCATTCTTGGTGGATTAGTTGTATAAAACAACAGGGAAACCTGAACAGTTCACCTCAGGTGGGAATGTAATTACCTGAAGTGGTCCTGTATCAATTAACAGGGTAAGAAAAAGAGAAAATTATTTTAATGGTAGAGATTAAAATGAGGTTTAGGTTGGAAAGATAAAGAACTGTGGATCTCCCAAGTAATCCAGGCAGGGCACTTGTTTCCAGTCCAGTTTCAGGTGTCAGAAAGAGCCAGATGCACAATATATCTGAGGCTATCTGAGATTTGCTATATATTAACACAGTTTTAACAGTCCTTACTTAACAAGTCAGTCAATATTGCTCCAAACCAGGCATCCCAATGGCTAATTTAGAAATGCTGGTTTAGAGAGGCTTACATCACCTGATAGCTTTAATTTATACAGTCAGCTGTGCCCAGAACCAAAATGCTGCAAAAAGAGAAGAAAAGAGTTTTTCATTTCCTGTGGATGTGGTCATCATCTGCTGCTGTGCTGTGAAGGTGGGCTCTGGGCTTCCTAGCAAGGCAGGAAGCATCTGTGGTGGGACACTGTCACGTGTCTGTCCAGGCAACAGCATGTGGGTAGCTGGCACCCAAAATCAATCAACATTTTGGGGGCTGAGTCATTGGAGCACTGGAACATTCTTTGGAGATAACCTTTGGCAAGCACATAAAGGAACCAGGAACTGGGGTGTGTTTGCTTTCATGGGGCCTGGGAAGGGCGGCTCTGCTGCCAGAGCTGTGACTGCAGGATGGTTTCAGTTTGTTTCCCCAGCAAAGCCACCCAAGCCCAGTTGAGGTAGGCAGTGAAATACATCGTGGGTCCTGCGGCAATAGCTGCTGATACAGGCTTGTAAACCATTTCCTCAACCTCAAATTGCAGATGTGCACGCTTTTATCTTGCTTGATGTGTGATTGGAGGTAGGATTTACTTTCCACTCTCCTTATGAAACAAGGCTGTTATATGTTATTAGAAGCTGTTACTGTGATCTGCGGTGTCCATTTCACTAACACATTTATGTTTGCTTTCCAGCTTACCCTGAGATCTTCATTAGCCTGCAGGAAAAAGCCAGCACCTCACAGGTGAGCAATTTTGGAGCAAAGAGTGACGCCTGTGACTGCCACCATGCCACTCCAGCAGGGCCAGGCAGCTTGAGCTGAATCAGGCATAGGAGGGACCTCCAAAGTGACCAAACTCATGGGGCAGCAGGCAAGGCAGAGTCAATGAGGTGCTCATGCCCTTTCCTCTGAGCAACTCCTGCTCCCACAGCAGTGAGCAGAAACTGGAGCTAGCTAAGGACTTCCCTGTTGTGTGGGCCTCTCTTTAAGTTTTGGTAATGGCAAAACTTAAAAGTCTGGTGAATTACACTGGCCATGCTTGGCATAAAATATGTTTATGGCTTATACGGCTGACTAGCAAGCCTCTCTGGCTACTAGCTATGGTGCTTTGCTTCCTGTTCCATCTCTCCAAGTTAAAGCTTTTGATCTGCAAGTATCTCAAATTAAAAAGGCTCTCCTCAGAAACAGAGCTTGTGGACAGGCAGAATCTTGTACTATCCATAATCACCCACTTCACACAATCCATGAGTCAGATGGTTCTGCAAAATGGTATCATTTTCCTGGTGACCTGTTTCTGGGTGTGGTGTAGGACATTGCAAGCTTTTGTCTGCACTATCCTGTTGAACAGAGCAAGGGGTGCTGCTATCATGGGACTGGGCAACAGAAACTCCCCCAAGAGCCTCTGTCTGTTCTTCACCTCCAAACAAACACCTACTCCTTTACTTCTCTTTTCTTGCAGGGCTTAAATCTAGTGAGGACTTCAGATTAGTATTTCTTCACAGGAAGACTGTATAAAATATTATGACCTAAAAGTTACTGAAAAATAAGGGAATAATGAAGAGGAAAATAGGGGAAAGCAATTACACTACAAGCTCATGTGCTGTTTACCATGGCATGGAAAGAGTTTCAGCTGGGTACTTTCAGTCTTTGTGCTGAATGATTGACTTCTGCTGCCTTCAATACATCAAGCTTGCTTTCAACTAAATGTGGGAACCACTTTCTTTGAAAGAGCGAGCAAGAGGGGTTTGTGCTGCATGAGTAGTATATGCTTTTTTCTTCTGTTGAAAAGAACAAGGCCATTTCTCTTATAATAGTGTTTAGTACTTAGAAGTGTCATAACCTGCTAAATAAACATAATTGAGAACATCCAGGCAGCATGAGGATGAGACCTCTCACCCTGCTAGTGCCCAACCCTTCATCCAGCCTTGATATTAAAGTCCTGCCCATCTATTGTTTGCTGAGAAATTAAATAGAGCAGAAACACAGATCTTGAGAACAATTAGCACAGAACCAGGACTACTGCATCTAAAGCATCCAATTTCTTGTGATTTCTGGAAATCTCTTACATACTGTGTCTGCTACAAAGGTATCTAATTTTGTATATTCAACATATCATTGGGCTAGGCAGTCTTTTTCATGGGATTATTTTCTTTACCTGCCTAACGAAGGAAGGATTTACATGGCAATCAGAAAGTGTCTCATTCTCCTCACACACACCATGCCCATTACCAGTTCCAGTGTTTTTCCATGTGGGTGTTTGTCACTGGGGGCAGGAGAGTGGGGGTCACTCTACATCTCTCCAGCCACAGCACAGGACTGGAGGGGGTTGGAGTCCTGACACCCAGGGCAACGGGGGTGTCCCTGGGCTCTCATTCAAGAGTGTCCACAATCAGAAAAATCAGGGGAGTGGGCAAGAAACACAATAAAGAGGAAGAAAGTGCTTCCTTCCAGAGCAGGATTGTGAGTAAACAAGCACTGTCTGTCCAGGAGTTTGGAAGCTGGCAGCCAGGAGGGAAGTGTTGGAGGCTCATCTAACATACATATATATGTGTCTGTGTGTCTCTGTGTGTATATATATATATATATATATGTGTGTGTGTGTATGTGTGTATATATATATGTAACCTAACAACTGCCTTTTGCTGCCCCACAGCCTAACGTGAGCTGTGTCGTGACGAAGGCGTTTCCCAAGCCGAGCCTCCTGTGGTACGTGGACAGAGCGAGCCTGACGAAGCAGCCTGGAGGTAAAGCAACCTGTCCGCAAGAAAACAGCACAGCTGCAGGGTGTTCCCAGGGAAAGTCATGGCTGTTATCCACTCCTGCCACAGGGAACCTGCAGGTGTCTCTCTGGCTGAAGGGGAGAGCACCAGGCCTCCTCAAAGGAAACAGCTGGCATATGGCTGTGACCAGAGCCCCCTGCAATTGCCAGGGATGGGAACTATGGTTTGGCATGACCACACCATTCTTGCCAAATCTTTGACAGTGCCTCAGCAAAGAAACCTGCGGCTATATGAGCCTGCTTTCCAGTACCAGTATTTTGCATAGCTCTGACTTATAGTTAGGCGTGTAACAAGAGGGTCTTTTCTTTTTTTTCCTCTCCCCAAGAAATTTCTGTGGTCCAAGAAGACTTGCAAGACAGTGAAGGTTTCTATGAGTTGAGATCAACACTGATGCTGCAAGGGATCCATGAGACACATAAGACGTTCTCGTGTGCATGTCTGTTTCCCTTCCCATGGAATGAAACAAGGAATATTTCATCAGAAGAAATATTTGTTTCCTTCGGTACGTTTTTCATAGATAGGACACATCTAAAATGTTAAGAACACCAAACACATGTATTCTCTGTTATTTAAAATACTGAAGAAATGCCAAGAGTATAGGAGCTTTATTGTACAAGTTGATCACACAGCTTGAACTCTCTGGCAGGTTTTTTAGCTCGGATCTTTGCTCAAGCCTCTAAATGAGCTAAGAAACTCCTGCACAAACAGAAGACACTTGTTTGTTTAGGCAGAATCTTGCTGTACTTCCCGTACCCAAAAATACTCCAGCATAGCCACATGGCACCAGTGAGCTATTATAATCATGTGTTTCTCACTGAGCACTCATGGCTCCCTGGGAAACCAAATCCTCAGACTCAGGGCTATGTTATACAACTTCAGTAAAACATGCAAAAGGCTGCACCGCTGTGGATGGTAGAGAAACTGCCCTATAACCTGTGCTGTAAGAATTGGTTATACGATTAGGGCAGTGGGGAGAAATACTCTCCTGCTTTTTTGGTGAAAGCGGGAGACTTGGCAGTACAGTTTTCAGCACCTCTGAGGATGCAGGGTGATGGGTGAGAAAGCAGACAGATTTCCTTTAGCACCCTCTTGTGCATGTCTCCTCCTCAGGTGCAAATGTATATTTATATCTTTTAAAAATTTTTTGATTATGCATGCTCCCTGCTGCACAGACAATACAACTGAGCTGCTGACCCCTTAGCAGCATCTAGGGGCACATCACCTACTGTGGAAACTACTTGCAGCTCAGCTGGGTTCTCTTGTGGCTGTGTATATTCCTATTGCTATGTTTTTCCACAAACTAAGACTGAAGCAAAAGCCACAGCTTACTCCTCTGGAAACATAGCTTCAGAGGGGAGGGAGATAAATCATAATTTTTCTCAAAAATGACTCATTTCCCCCAGTTTGCAGTCTTCTGGAAATGTATTCACATGGAAGAGCTGTCAATTAAAGCCATCTATGTTCTTGTCTGCAGGCTATGCTAATGCTAAGATAGATCCACTCTGTAGAAAAATGTTAAAGTATTTAGATATGACAGAAAGGAAAGAATTATATTAATTCTCAGCCATACCTTCTGCAAAGGTGCACAGTATGACACAAGCCCAAACTAAATTTTCAGCCTTTATAACTACTTTTAAGAACTGCTTTAATCTTTCTCTTTTTTTTTTTTCCTTCACAGACAATAAGTCTAATGAAGCCTCATCTGAAGTTTTCGCTACCACAGTTTCAGATGGTAGGATAATTTAGAGAATAAAATAACTTGGGTTGTGTTCAAGGTGTGTTTATAAAGTCCTAAAGCTGTTGTAGCATTTACTACCCTAAATGGGTAGTAAGGCCCCCCTTTCTGCAGCTTTGACTTCAGAGAAAATACTATAAACCAATATTTTGTTGATGTAATCTATCATAATTAAGACCAAGCATAATTAAACTCCAGCCCTGAGGGGCACTTAATGTTATTTGGGATGCTTCAGCTGGCATTCGAATATAGCTCTTTCAGTACTGAACTAATAATTAAAAGTAACAGCCCTGCTAATGGAGATCCTACCTTCTGCTTAAGTACACAGCCAAGATCTTCAACACTTTTGCTGTGTTAAAGAGCTGATAGATGTTGCTTAATTTGTGTAAATTTGGTAAATCCCTGCTCTTCCCCTGCAAGTTTGTCTAATTATCAGCTTATTGCAGACAGATAAATGTTCTCTCCACACCTCAGCTGAAGCTCTTTGGAAACATCTCTCCTGGAGCAGTTTGCTCTGCTCCGTGTCACTTTAGCAGGGGGTTACATGAGTGTGTCAGAGAAATGCTGAAATCAGATGGCATGAAAAAAGTATGGGTTTTGTGGGGAAAACTTCTGCAAGTGCAGGTTGTGGCAGGCTCTGGGGGCTCAGCCAATACCCCACTGGGCACCAGAAAACCATCCCAGGTATTGGGGGGCCCTGAGAAAAGGAGACTTTTTCCTCTGCTGGCCTCTGCAAGGTGATCTCTCAAAGGAA
Organism: Rhagologus leucostigma; assembly: GCA_013397725.1. NCBI lineage: Eukaryota > Metazoa > Chordata > Aves > Passeriformes > Rhagologus > Rhagologus leucostigma. The sequence continues at coordinate 3,823,726 of VZTD01000172.1, forward strand.
CCCTAGCAACTTGCGTCAGGCCACCACCCTGCTTCACCTTGCACACTCTGCAGAACTCTCTGGGAGGGAGGCACATCTCAAAGAGCCCCACTGCTCTGGTTTTTAGACCTGCTGCATCTTTGGTAAGGAGTCCTTTATGTCAGCCAGCTACTCTGCAATCCCTGTTAGCGCAGGCAAGGCTAAGCTGAAATGCAAATGGAAGAGCAGCAGTCAAGGGAGGTACAAGTGTTAGCACAGAAAAGCAGCTGGAGAGTGGATAGTTACCTGCCTACGCTAAGATCCAGTCTGCAGAGGGTCACTCCCACCCAACGCCCCCCACACGTGCCTGACCAGACAGAGGTACCTTCCAGCTGCCTTCCCAGATATGTTTTTCTAATGGAGTGTGTGAGCTTTCATAGATCACTTCCTTCATGGGAAAGATGTAATCCATCCTCCTAGCCTACTCAGGGAGTACTTTGCCTCTCCTGGTGGGAAAAATAAAGCAAGCAAGCAGACATCTCAGGACATATATGCTGCTTGGGCAGGATGGTGTCTCTGCAGAGCTTGCCTCTGTGGTTAACGGTTCTTTAATTAGAAGGAATAACTCCCCCTCTTCGTCTCTGAGGACTCAGTGAGCACTTTTCAGTGCAGTGTCTCTGAAATTTCCTCTCAGAGTTGCAGCCTCTGAAGTGCCTCATGGATGGAGCTGTGCAGGTTGCCACCACCAGGTCATAAATGTTATTTCAGCATCTGTGCTAATAAGGTGACTCTCTTTGTATGGAATAAACCCATGTGATTCATTTCTGGTTTTTAAGTTGAGGTGCCAGGGGCTCCAAAATTTTTTCCCCAAAACCTTTGTTTCCCTAGGGATTTCTCAGCACAGTTACCTCAGGTGCTTCATGTTTCTTTCCGGACTACTTGGCTGAGTTGTGCATAGAAAGATTATTTGGAAATTTGGAAATTAGAAATTCTTGCTCCTGAACTTTTGAAGGACCCACTTTCCTAAAGCAGAATAAACACCTTTCTCATGCCAAATGTTTGATTTGATTTGGTATAAACTTTGGTAATTCAAAACTTATATCAGCTGTCACGATAGCCTCAGGTAAGGGGGAAAAATACTTTATTTCTTATTCAGTTTATGTATGATCTCTGCTTGACCACTGCCTAAATGTCATGCGCTCAGAGTGAGAGGTGTGACAGGGAAAGGTCCGTGTGCTCTCGTACTGACAGTACCAATGTGCTGCTGCTTGGGAATTTGTGAGCTGTGAGGTTAACCAAGCAGAGATCTGACAGAAATCTTGCTAAAACTGCCATGTTAGGACAGCATGTAAAATGGCATGCTGAGTATTATCTATTATTCCTACACGTTTTTATAAAGTGGAATAATATGCCCATAAAACTGTAAATCATTTTGTCCTATTTTGACAGACAGGTGCATGTGGTAGAAAAGTTAAAGCCATCACTTTCCCTCGACCACACAGCAGGGCACATTCCCATTCATTAATTATAGAACTAACTCTGTTTTACCAGAGCATGGATATGGATAATTACATGAAACTATCTTCAGTACCTGAGAGGAGAACCCGCAAGAACAGGTGATCTTCTGGGCTTATCTGGCTGTGGCCTGTTGTCATGGACTATTTCTGGCAAGGCCCTGGCTTAGCTGGGGTGCACCGCATTCAAGTGGACTATCCACCCCATGGCAGCCAAACTGAACCCTGTGTATAACAGCACAAATAGGCAAAGCTTGCAGCCAGCCAGCAGGGAAGGGTCAGCACTGATAACATCAGCCGTCTGCAAGTGCCCACTGGAGTTGTGAAGTGTGTTTTGAGCATTTAGCCTTAACTCCCACAGCAGGAGTTCTGCTGCACAGTCTGCATTTACCCAACAGCTACTGCAAGCTCTTTGATCTAGTTTGTTTTGGGATTTATTAACATTATTTTCTAAAGAACCTATGGACTAAATGTGATACCATGTAAACTGTCCTTAGAGCACCAGTCGACATCTGTGGCCTCTCTGGATTTCACAAGTCAAGCAAATTTGGCTCCTGCTTCCACAACACAAGGTAATCAATTGAATCTAACTATTTTCTCTATTGCTTCAACAATGTAGAAGAAAGACACATAAGCACAATAACCATCTTACTTTTTCTGGAGCAAGAAATTTAATGTCCACTGAAGTTCTTTTCCTAGTGCATAACACACTAGGAAGTACACTAACCACTGTCAGTGTAACCACAGTTCAGGAATAAATATATGAGAAAATACTGTCTTGATTTTATCTTTCTTAATGCTCTGTTTAGGATATATTCATTAATTTTGGCAACTGAACAGACATCAAGTGTTATTAGTGTTCACAAAGAAGTTAATTAGTAGTGTTATAGTGTTTACGAAGAATACCTATTGTCTTTAGTTAAATATCATACCTAAATAGAAAACTGGAGGAAGAGACTAAACACAAGGGTTTGGCCTGCCCCAAAAGAGTGCTCTTTTGGAGCTGAATCACTGAACATAAAGCTCTGGGGCTCGCAGAGGCTTGACTGAGATATGCCAAGGCAGGAACACAGGAACACAGGGCAGCAGTGCTGAAATGAAAGTTTGCTGCTTCTCACGCTGCCTTCCCCATTCCCAAAACAGAGACACTTGCCTGGCTGACAGCAGAACAGCAAAGTTGCTTGTCCAAGTGGACTGAAAGCCCTTCACAACAACAAAGGCTATAAATAAACAATGTGAACAGAGAGGATTCTCCTCACTGAATTATACATTTTCTCTGCTTGAGGTGGTACGAGGTCAAATTCATAATGTGAGACACATCTGAGCCATTTTTGTTCTGCAAGTAGCCCAGAAAGCAATCATCTTTTAACCAGTGCTCCCAACGTGTGCCAGTCATGGTATGACAACCCTGGGTTAGTGCTTCTCCTCTCTGGCTCACTGCTGGACCTCACACTGGTGCCACCATCAGATTCTTGAGCAAATCCTCCGGGCTACAGTCGAGACAGGACACCAAGGCCAAGCCTGCTGTTTTAGTCTACTGGTTTGGTTCAGTATTCATTATTTTCATTACTTTGCAAGTTTTTAATGAAAATCTAAGAGACAGCTGAAAATGGATATGAGGGAAGAGTGCACATATATAGGCAAGAGGAGGAAGAGGGGCTGTTAAAGGCTGTTAAAACTGTAGCCTGGTTTTGCTTAGCTTCCACAACAGCTCCATCACTGAGCCAGAGATGCTTAGGTTTTGAGTGATCAGTTACAGCTGCAGTTCACCTTCCCAGGTCTGTTCAGATGACTTGATACTTTTCCAAAAATGAGACAGTTGTTAAGAAAGATGGATTCTTTTTAGTAAATGTGAAATAGTTCTCTTGGGAAAATGAAGGTCTATGTGCCAGCCACCATCTGTCTGTGTTTGAATATCAGATAAATAGCTAGCTGAGCTCTAGAAATCTTAGCACTCTAAAAAAATGCTTAAAGGAAAATGTTAAATAAGTTGTTATTTGGCATCAGACATTGCAGCTGTGACTCTTGTACTCTAACTTCTTCAAAACTTCCCTTTGCTGGTTGGGAAAGCAGTTTTGTTTCACTGGAGCTGGTGACGTCCTGTCTAAATTCTGATTTATGTATGTTTGTTCATCACCCTACTGCTTTCAGGTCGAAACAAGCCAGTGCACTTAAGCTCCTGAGGTTCACCTGAAACTAAGCTGAAGAATAAAAATGCTTCAAATGTTTTGTCTAAGTTTATCTACCTATCTCAGTAAAACTCCTCTTGAGTTTCTAGCTTGTGATAGGCGTTCAAAGCAGACACAGCCTTGTGTAGTGCCTGTCTGAGGCAAGCCAGCATCTCGAGTAGTGGGCTATACCTGTTTGACCTCATTAGTCAGAAAACAGGGAAGAAAGAGGGGGAAAATGAAAAACAAGTGATATGGTTCCCTACAGCAATTTTTACAAGCTTTTGTGCTTTTCAGCAGGAACACTGACTTCTACCACAGAGGCAAAAGGCTACACCAGTGCCACAGCACTCAGCGAGATTTTGACAACAGCACGTGAGTAGACAGTGCATCTCCTTTGCTTCATAGGACTGCAACAGAGGGGTTATGAAGCCAAAGTGCAAATGTGGCACCAGCTTAGTGACTGTTGGGTAGCAAATCTACAGTAAACTGGAACATCTTGCAAAAACCACAGCAGCAGGTCCTCAGGTCCTCAGGTCCTCAATTTGTGATGCCTTTTCTCAGAGCATTAGCTCTGTGGTGCTTATTTTCAGCTGCTAGTTGAAAGTCACCACATTACCATGCAAAAATTATTACTAAGCATGGAAAAGTTGTGTCTGAGCAGAGGCCAAAAGTCAGGTGGAGTAATGTGTACCAGACTTTCAATATTTCACAGAAGCAATTTCCCTGTCGAGTTCCACAGAGTTAGAAGATAAAGGCTTGGGTTTCCAAGCTGTCAAGGATTTGCAGCGGCAAAAGAGGAACGAAAAAACATTTGAGTATCCCAGTTTCATTAGACATATTTATTTTAATAATATTACAATTGAGATAGTTGCTAGGCAAATGTAGTGAGTGCTGAAGGTAGCTTATAGATGAAATAAATTGCCAGAGAAGCTAAATAAAATCGCAGAGCAGCAGTGAAATAATGAGATAATGTGGAGCAATAAAGGCTGGCTAATAGAACATTGAAAGACAGCCTCATTAAAGATCAATAAATCAATAAAAAAAAACCCTAGGGTGAACATTTTTTCACTGGTCTTTCCCTTTAGAAAATCTCTGCTCAGCAGTACAAAGCCCAAAGTGACTTTCCTTTTTTAACATCTTCGTTTGCCTTTGTGCTTTTGGAACATGCAGGACCTGTCAATGTGCTTTTGCATTTGCATGGGAGTTGTCTTTTGGCTGAGGCACAAATGTAGCAGCCACTTTCCATTTTGTGAATGTATTTTTGGTAGCACTCTGGTGCTGATCTACCCTCGTACAACCCACAACCATGCATTTATACGACGACCCTGTGACAGCTTCTAATGCTTCACAATTCTGCTCTTGCACAGCTTGCTGGTTGCAATTTTTGCTAAAAGCGTGCTGAATTACTCTACCATTTGCAGGGGATGCTGTGCATTGCACCACTCATCCCCACATCCCTGCCACTGCTTCCCTGCACCTGTGCCTGCCTGAACACCAGCTAAGAGATAATGGCCTTGAAGGGTCCTCAGTCCAGCAGCTGTAATTGAGGGCAGTTTCAGAGCACACAGGTACCAGTGAGCCTGCTGAGGCATACACATGTGTCCCTGCGCCCTCCCAGGGCCACTAGGCTCCTACAACAGTGATTACCATCATCATTTTGGTCCTGGGATGCTCTAACACAAGCCATTATGTAAATAAGAATAAATAGTGCTCATGAGTGTGCTGTACAGAGCACAGTGCTATCAGATCTCTAAGTGTATATCCTTTTTTTTTTTGTATATAACTTTGTAAAATGCCATGCATTTACAAATGTGAGATCTGTCATGCTTATTCACATAAAATCAAACACATAATAAGCTAGTAGAAAAGAATTGAATTAATATCCAAAAATCTCAGTGAATTTTTAGAGTGCCCTAAAATTGGACTGATTTTTGCAGGGCTTTTTAATGCACACATATATACATACATATATATACACACACACATACACTTGAACTCTCAATTTCAGTCAAAGCTAGCAAGCATCTCACAATAAAGAGATTTTCTTGGTTCTGTCTGGTTAGCCATTTACATCATTTAAAGCTGGTTTTTCTTGCCTTGGATTTATAAATAGGCAGTTATACCAGAGACTTTCAGGTTCCTCTGTTATTTCATTTGTTGTTTGCATCAGAGAAAATCAAGGAGTACAAAATAGCCACAGTAGAGCCTAATGAAGTAGACATGTACAGGCTTGTAAGATAATCAAAGGACATGATTTCTTTTTTTACAAATTTGAATGATTCCATCACTGAATGCCCACATCAGAAGTGCCACGGCAGCTCTGAAAATGCTGTGCCATTGTCTAGTTGAGTATTTTAGCTATTATTTCAGAAGCTGTGAATGTGGAGATGGCTAGAAAAAACAGAAATGTATCCTTACGGAGCACTGATCTTAAACATCAGTAGCTTAACTGTATTAGGAAGGGAAAAAACTGTCTGTAAACAGATGATAGATGATTTTTGTGGTTCAGACAGTACTTGACAGAGGAGACTGAGGTTTTGCTCAGTCATGACAAAGGCAGACTCTTTGTGTTGCTGCTAAGCCACTTAATATCTTTAGGTTTCTCACTACCATCAAAGAGGTAAAAAGCTTATCATTCTCCCAGATGGCTGTGCAGCTTGAAGCTGGCTCAGTGCTGGCTTGCTGGAACATCTTAACAGGTGCTTGCTCACTCTTTCTCCTCTCCTCTCCTCTCCTCTCTTCTCCTCTCCTCTCCTCTCCTCTCCTCTCCTTCTTTCCTTTCTTCTTTAATTTGATAAAAGTACATCTTTTATCTAACACCAGGTTGTAGGCCAAAAATGTAGGCATCTTGCCAAGTGAATTTTTACACTCTGATCCTGGAATTTGATTTCCTGTTTTCAGCAGGTTGAATAACAGTGGGTTCAAAAGACAACCTTCATTTAAAAAAACCCAAGTTCTGTGCCCGTATCTTTTTAGGTAACCTGTCCTACAGCATCACAGCCCAGACAACTTCAGTTACCAGAGGAAAAGATTTGTTTACTACCAGCAGCCTGCTGAACAGTACTGGTGAGACATTATCCTACAAATCCTCTTCTTTCAGCATGCCACTGCAGAAGCACAAAAGCTGGAGCATCATGTCCATTTGACCAGGGGATTTCAGAAAAAGAGAAAAGAGATGAAAAGAGGAGTCACAGCTGCTGTGTCCTCATACCACAGGTTGCCACAAGCTTTTGCCATTCCAGCCTTCTTATTCCATCTGCAAGCAAAGTTCCAGTGCATGTTTTCTTCCAGCAGCAAAATTTGGCCAGTCACACCCTTGTGCCCCAGGGAAAGCTCATGGCTCCTGCAGTTGGTGGACTGGCCACAGTGCTGGCTGCCATGGTGGGTAAGACCCAGGCTGGGTGCCACACCAGTATGGCCAAGCCTTGCACGGGGTGGCGATGCCACCACAACGGCAGGTGACACTGAGGCATATCACCCAAGGACCTCTCCGGCACCCAGGCCACTACTGCACCCTCTGGCAGCTGGAGGAGGACTGTGCTCCTTCTCTCCTTCTTCTCCATACCCAGGACCTGAGGGTATCTCTGTCAGCACCCCCAAGGGTGACTGCAGAAGGGGGAAGGGGAGGGGAATCCCAGCACTGCAGTGGGGAGAGGCAGCTGGATGGAACTGGGATGCTGTGCTGCCGACACGAGCTCACCTCAAAAGGCAGCTGAGCCCTTGGCCAGACGTTTTGGCAGGGTCTGGTGTCAGAAATAAACCATTGGGAAGGAGGGCTGGGGTGGGCAGATGTGCCCGTCTGCACTGTGAGCTTCTAGCAGAGCAGCTCACAGGGGAACAGAGAAAGCCAACGGTTTTTTGGATGAAATGCTCTCTGGGCTGTGCCTAAATAACCTTGTCAAGTGAACCAGTGGGTGGCTGAAATCAGCTCACACACCCAGTCAGAACAACAGTGGACTAAGTCCATAAATCAGAGCTGCAATGCTCGGAATTTGGGATCCTTGGCCTGGTGATGAGGGGCTGCACTGACACCAGTGCTGTGCAGGGCAGGGAGCAGAGAGCCACAGGCAGCAAACCCAGATTTCTCTCCTCTCTGAGGACACTCACATGAGCTCTGACTGGTGTGTCCCTTCCAGGTGACGGGAGGAACACCAAAGCCAGTCGCTTCCCCTGGCCAACAGTGGTAGCTGTCCTGCTCCTCTTCTGCAGCTCTCTAGTGGCTTTAGGCATCAGGAAATGGTGTCAGTACCAGAAAGAGATGTAAGTACACGTGAATGGAGCCACAGGGGTGGGAGGGGTGGCACAGAGGGCAGCACAAACTCTAACCCAGCTGTTTGGATTTATACCTTTTCATTTGAGATGACATATAGCACACATGAATCACTAATGCCATTTTTTTCATACAGTATGAAAAGTGTTCTCAGTCCTTTTAGCTGTTCTGTGGGTTATCTTTAAAACAAACTTTAAGAAAAGAGCTGCAGTGCAGCTTCAGGGTGTAAGGGAAGAATAAGAGTCAATTTTTGTCCCCAGAGCCCCCCATTTCTATTAGCCTCCCTGCCAGCTGCTTTTCATCTCTCATTTTCTATGGTTACTTCAGGACATGTTTTAATGAAATTGTACTTCTAGGGCAGCTCTGTTTGAATTTTGAATAATATATGTGAAAATAGGCTACCCAAAATTCAATCCCAGTCAAAGAAGCATTGAGTTTGTAATTATTACCAAAGTTTGATTCCCTACTAAAGCACTCCGAGATCTACTGGTGAAAGCAGTATCTAAGAGACAATTATTTTTAATCTAACTAACATTACTAAAATACTCAAAACATCATAGTTATAATTAATCACTTATGATTCTAAAAAACCCTCTTGAAACACAACTGCAAATCCGGTATACCAAAGGTAAAAACTGGATTGATTTTTGTAACTGATTTGGGATGGAACCTTTATTTACAAATTGACCAAAAAAAAATTACGAGTCTTTAAATATACCTTCAGAGAGCAGTGTGAGCAAAAGGCCTGTGTAAGGGTGTTGAATGGTTCATCAGGACCATGTTCTGTTCTTTTAAAACATGAATGAAGTAAAATTGTGAGGTGGGAGCTGAGAAAGCCAAATGAATACCAGGAGGTGTGCTGGGCTTATAAAACAGACTCAGGGAAGTCGCAGTATGTAAGAGCAAATGTCAGGTGCTCTTATAATGACTCAGTGCCCATCCACCTCCTCCTGTGAACATTTTACAACTGTCTTTTATGCGACTTATGCATGATAGTGCATTTTCTCTTTTCTATTTCAGTATGAACAGACCTCCATCTTTCAAGCCACCACCACCTCCAATAAAGTACACCTCCATGGTGGAGTCTGATGGGACTCCCCCATCCTGCCACGAACTGGAAAACCTGTAACATCACCCACACCCCTTGTGTAGCACACAGAAGATTGACACAGTTAAAAGGTTCTGCCTTTAGAACAGTGATTACAGGAGCTTGGTGTTAATGACCCATATTAAAATTCAGAGCTCCTACATGACATTAATTTTGGAAGCTGAGCACTCCTTAGGACACTCCCTTCATCCCATGTATCTCTATGTATGCACTACGCTAACACCATCATGACTGTCACTGTGAGACTACATGTGCTTCATTTGAATTGGGTGATCGACTGGGAATTTGCTGTCTTGTCCATGGCAGCAGATTCACACATCACTCTGCCAGCCTGACTGAAGAGTGTTGAAATTGTCCATCTATTAAATGTATCGACGTGACCGCTCTGCTGTATGGACACCACGGTTACATGGGAAACAGTGGCGGAACACAAGATTTTGAGACCTACATGAGCTGTTCTTGCAATTATTTATTTTCATTGTGGACTAAGATAACCCAACATATAATTTTCTATCACTGTGAAACCAAAAGAAAGAATCAGCACCATACACAGAAAGAAAACAGTCTGCATCTCTTGGCACAGGATTGCAGCACCGGATCATGGAGAGTGGTTGGTGAGATGAAAGATCATGGTGCAGGCCTGGTGCAAGTGTATGCAAAGAAGTCCCAGTTGTCATCGGTGAAGTCACAAGAAAGTCAACTTTCGGCTCATGTACAGGTCACCTGTGGGCCAGAGACTTAAGGACTGAAGCAAGCCTAAAGATAATGGAAAATTCTAGTCCTTTTGGAAGTGCTATGCCTTTGAAATAGTACTTACTTTTAAGTCTGCTTTTCAGGAATTATATTTACAGTATATATGAAGAAAAAAAAAAGAATTTAATAATTTTAATTTGGTCTTACTGAGCATCCATCATTTGCTATCTTCACATTTTCCAAGACCTCAGGGATAGTTTCCCAGGTGGCTTAAGCCTGTGAAAGAGATGATCCAGTCTTCTCACTGTTCTGCCCAAGCTACAGATTTCCTTGTATTGACACTAACGAATAAATGATAGTGCAGAGGGTGGGATCGGTTTGGCCCCCTGCACAGTGCTCAGCCAGGTCAGCAGCTGTGTGATCACCAATGCAAGGCACCAGAGCTGCAGGAGGAGCACTGCTTTTGGCAGCAATTATGATACCTTCAGGCAGCCAAGAAACCGTCCCTCTAAGCTTGTTTGGAAATTTATTGTTACCATAATGGTATTTCTGTAATTAATGCAAATCAGCTAAAATTCAATCATGTCAGGCTTAAAACTGATATTCTGATTTAGGAATGGGATTTGCTTTATTCACTGCTAAGCACTGGTCAATGAGTGTCAGGGTTCAGAGCACCATATTTCCTGGGACTTTAGATTAAATGAATGGCTTACCGGAAAGAACTATTTAACAGACCTCTTTAGCATATTTTGTTGTATTATTTACCTTACAGTACAAGCAGTTCTAAATCCTTCATCTGTGCTGAACAGAAAACACACTGTTTCCTACAAAACTATACCGACCAATGTTAATTTGAGCATTTCTTGTCTGTGTGGTATTGTAGAAGCACAGTAGTTTAACTTTTGTCATACATCGCTGCGAAAAAAGGCAGATTTCTGCCCTTAAAAAAATAAATTGGAAAAAACCCACAAACAAACAAACAAACAAACAAACAAAACCCAAAAAGATGGATAACAGTGTTCCAAGGGGTGTGGAGAGCCAGGACGTTCCTCCTTGCCATTAGACGAGGGCGACTCTCCGCAGAATACATGTCGAAGGGGGGTTATCTTATTACCTCGGGTGTTCTGATCCCCACGGTTGCTTCTGGCCCGAGATGTTCCCTCCGACCGTGAGCAGCGCCCACGGGTGTCACCGCTCCCCGTGGTGAGCGCCGCTCCCCGACCGCCCATCCCCGACGGATGCTGCCGCCGCTGCC
>VZTD01000172.1:3834719-3921556 GCA_013397725.1 Rhagologus leucostigma
CTCCCTCCCCTTCCTCCCCTTCCCGTCCTTCGTGTCCCGTCCGGTCCCTCCCGACCCTCCCATCCCGTCCCACCGGCAGCAGCGCGGGAATGCGGCGGTGTCCGTGCCTGCCCCGGGGCGGAGAGACGGGCATAAGGAGGGTGCTTGCCCTCCTCTGCCGGCTTCAGAGAGGGGACAGGGAAAGGGGCAGCCATCAGATTGCGACCTGAGAGAGGAAATACCCCGCGTGCCAGCCCCATCTTCCTGGTTTTCTGCAGCTAAATTTGGTGTAAGATGGTTCATATTTCTGTTTGCCTCTATCTGCTCCTCACGACGATAAGAATGGAACATACGTTTTACTCAAGAATTGTAGTTTAGTTCAAAATTGACCCTTCTTTTAAAGAGAAAAAAACCCAAACAAACAAAACACTCAGCTGCAGCCACTTCAGCTGCCCCATGCCTGGAAGTGTTCAAGGCTGGGCTGAATGGGACTTTGAGCAACCTTGTCTAGTGGAAGGTGTCCTTGTCCATGGCAGAGGGGTTGGAACTAGATGATGACTTCAGATTTTCCTTTAAACCCAGAGCATTCTATGATTCAGTGATTATTTTTGGCAGCTGCTGCCCCAGTATGTAAGCTGGATTCACTGGCTTGGACTTGGGTTTTGTCAACTCTGGAATTATTTGGCCCAGATCAAGGTACCAGATGCTTGAAGGTGGCTATGGGAGTATTAGATAAAAGCTTTTCTGTAAGTGGAAAATGTTCAAAGCTTGCTGTGTGGGTATAGTAAAGATTTTTTAAGAGAGTCTTAAATGTTTGTTGTGGTTTAACCCCAGCTGGCAGCTCACTTCCACCAGTAGGAGGGAGAGAGAACTGGAAGACTAAAAGTGAGAAAAATCGTGGGCTGAGATAAAGACAGTTTAATAGGGAAAGCAAAAGCTGCACACTATCAAAGAGAAACAAGGAATTTATTCACTGCTTCCTATGGCCAGGCAGGTGTTCAGTCAACGCCAGGAAAGCCAGACTCCATCATGTTTAATGGTGAACTAGGAAGGCAAAACGCTTTTGCTCTGAATATTCTCCTTTTCCTTCTTCTACCCCAGCTTTATATGCTGAACATGACACCATATGGTGTGGGACATCGCTGTGGTCACTTGGGGCCACCTGTCACAGCTGTGTCCCCTCACAACTCCTCGTGCACCCCCAGCCCACTCGGTGGGGTGAGAGGCAGAAAAGGCTTTGACATTGTGTAAGCCCTGCTCAGCAGTAATGGAAATATCTCTGCATTACCAACACTGTTTCTATCATAAATCCAAAACACCAGCTCATAAATCCTCATACCAGATACTATGAAGAGAATGAACTCTACCCCAGCCAAAACCACATTGCTGAATGCAAATCCATGACACAGTAAAACCTGTAAAGCAGACCCAAGTCAGAATGTGAGGCCACATAATAACATGTAATGTCATACTGTGAAATTAGCTGGGTCTGCTGTATATGGTCTTTAATACGTGCATTACACAGCCATAAAAGCAACACACTGGAAAGCTAAGCAGCTAGCTGGTTTTATGCACAAGTGGTTTTCATCTGCTCCTGAGGAGATGGTGAATGCTGCAGGGTGAGGGAAAAAATGACGAAAGCAAGGAATTTGTTCTCAGTATTTGTTTGCAGTTGCTAATGTGCCTTGCAAAGTCAGTGGCACAGCCTGGGGATTTCAGTGGAGTGAGTGACTCTTCCCAGGACTCTGTGGTTTGTATTCCTGCCTGTTGCATCCAGGTGGTGCTGGGCCCTGCTGATGGAGGGCCAGGAAAGGCTGCCAGCCCCAAGCCTGCAGGTTTCGAGGAGCAGACAAGTGTCCTTAGCCTGGTTTCCACCTCTCTGACAACAGAGGACAGCTCTGGGCCTAGACGATGCCCTGCTCCTGGCACACCTGACACCCACCCCTAGCCTTAATCTCCCTGAATTACCTTTTGCCTCATTCTGAATCACCCATCCTTTTTAAACATTATTGCAGCAGCTTCTTTTACAAGGCACCTTTTGGTCCTGTAAATTAATTAAGCTTGGCTTGTTTATTTAAGAAGCACCCCTATAGTTTGCACGGTGTGCTCCAGTAATTGGAATGCAGGCAGAGGTGTGGCAGTGCCTGGGAGCAGGGAGCAGGCTGTGGGAGAGCACAGGCTGCCTGGCCATCCCAGTGCCAGACTCATTAGATAACAGCTGCTGATAATAGGCTTTGCCACTTGGGATTTCCTGGGACGGGCTCGTTCGCCCATCCTAATACCGGCCCATGGAGTTTTCTCTTTTCAGGAACGTTCTCCTCATTGCAGCTGTGTTGAAAGCCTTGACAAGTGCTCCAGCTTCGTTTCAGTGTCTGTGTTTGCTTTACAAAGCTGTGCACAGAAATTATACCTGTTAACCAGCACAGGGTATTGGTTAGTTTGCGTGGTCTTTGCTGGATTTAAAGCCATCGCGTGTTAGAAATGGTAAACATTAGAAAGATCTGTATACGCTTTGACTCCAGAAGAAGCAGGATGCAAATGAGAAATTTTATTTATTGTTTATGTTAGTAAACAATTCTTCCTGATTCTGCAATTAACTTTTGAGCAATAAACCAATGGAAAGCTCCTAAAAAGCTCTGTAGGGGGGTAATGATCGCTTAATCCTGTCTAAGGAGATTTTAATGAAAATAATATCAAATCATATTAAATTTAAAATTATTCCTTAAGACAAAGCTCAGGGAAGTCCACAGTAAAGATTATTTGATTTCAGGGAACATCAGATTATGTCTTTAAAATTCCCCTTCCATCTGTTTTCTAGCCTATGATGTTTCATCTTTTTTCATTTCAAAGTCTCCTGTACCAGGTTGCCCTGATAAAACTTTTAATCAGTGGGAAAATAATGTATCTGTTTGCCCCTTGGTTCCTTTCCAAACGGGATGACTTCCAGATTGACTCTAGCACCCTACGCAGCCTCAAACACCCTCATGTGGTGTAAACGAAGAATTGAATAGCTCACTATTGTCAAACATACGGCTCGCAGATGCCAGGGCTTGGCTTACAGCAAACAAAGGGAGAGAGAGAAGCAGGCAATAGATTGATAGAACTGACACTGAGGCTATGAGTGATGGGCAGAAAAAGGAGGGCACGTCAATATTACAAAGGGTACATTATATGATAGAAATCTAAGTATTTGCAATGGGCTTAGGAAGTGCAAAAAGTGCTGTGATAGTAACGGTGGTTTTCTGACTTGATGTAAAATGGAAAATGAACACCGCTACTTGTGGTGCACTTGAAAGAAGTGGCGTTTTAAATGCGGTGGTGTCTGCAGAGCTTTTTGATTGAGTGCGTCTCATGGTTTGAAATGTTAAATAATTCTATTGCAGTCAGGGTAAAAATGGTAATGAACAGCTTGGAAGAATCTGAGTATACTTACATGAAATGTTGAGCAATTAGCTTCTCTCTATGCAAGTGAATCCTGCAGTTTTCTTCTCATCAGTAGCAAAGTGACCTTTAAAATACACAGAAGACACAGAAGCCGTTCCGATAACTTATTTGATCTATTGCCTGCTGATAAATTGCATGTAAGGATTTGGAATTTACATGGCACTGTAGACTTTGGGCTGAAAAGGAAGATTTTGAAAACATTTACAGAAAGCTTTCTAACAGTGGCAATGTAGCCTGTTTAAGAATGGGACGTGTTATCAGGGTATTCAATGTGGTAAGGAGAAAGAGGCTAAGCTCCCTGTAGCACCTGATATTATCAGCTTCTTGTCAGTTCCTTTAAAGCTCTTTTAAAAGTTCATTGTTCTGGATTTATATTCTGTATATGGCAGCCCACATGTTAAAATTGAAATAAACCACATTTGTGTGTTTGGAATTGGCTAACAGTGAAAACCATATGCCTCTTGGTGCTTAAATAGCATCAGCCTGATCTGCACAGCTAATCTTTTTACTATGCATTTGAAACAGGAGGGTTAGGAGGGTGGGAATGGGATTTGAGCTGCTAGATTGTCTGGGCTGCCTGTGGCATTGGCTTGTGCTCAGCACCCAGGCAAAAGGGAATAGCTGAGCTCTCAGTAAATCCGCATAAGGCGTACATACGGCTATATAATCTGTGGGGAAGAATTGATAGTAAAGCTTTAGTCAGGCTATCCTCATTGCTGAATGTGATTTATATGGGAATGCTCCAGCAACATGGAAAAATACAACAACCTACTGACCTTGATACAGAATTTAAAAATGTCAGTAATGTGATGTTCTTCCTGCCTGCTTAGGCATTCATTTTTGCAGCCACTTAAACACTTGCTTGAAGTGGAGCATTTGAATGGTCTCAAGTGATAAGAGCCTACATAATTTGTGAGTTTATTCTGTGGAAAATAAAACTGTATTGTTAATGCCATTTGTTCCCTCTGGCTATCTCAATTAATGATCATCATTGCAGTGTTTGGTACTGATTACAGAAGAAAATTACACAGTTTTGTGTAGATGGAAAGAGGTTGAGGTTTTGGTGGAAGCAACAGGTAATTTAATACTCTTCTTTCTTAGAAAAGGAAGGGGGTTTTTGGACCATAAGAACGTTTTGGTAGTGGTTACTGCTGGCAAGTGTCTGTGCACCACATCTGATGCTCACAGCTGAAGTGTCATCCCACAGTGCTGAATGGATGCATGTCCTCCTTCCCTTATCATTCTGGTTGCGAGCTGGTGGTGTCCCACACAGTCTAAACGCCCTTTGCAGGTTGGAGATCTGGACACCATCTTAACCACAAGAGCCAGGGTGTGCTCATCCTGCACATCATAGCCTGGGGGTGCTGAAACCACCTGTGCACAAGGGAGAAAGTCACTGCTCTATGGCAGCACAGAAGTACCCCAATGCTGTCACATTCCCCAGTACCATGAAACAGTGATGGCAAATGGTCAGAAGTTTTTGCGAGGCTGTGAAGGGAGAAGGTTTGAGACTCTTCCTGCTTCAGGTGTATCCCCCTCTTTTCTAGCTGATCTGATGGCAGAGGACTGCTAAGACCTGCTCTCATGGTAGATGTGATTAGATTTCCTTCTCCCATGTCAGAGCACACTCAACTGTTCCTCTTCAGACTCCGTTGCCTGTTGTACACACCCCATCTTTATGTCCTTCGAGAGGTGGGAAATGCAGGATGGGGCCTGGCAAGGACACACAGCAGTGCTGTGTCAGTAGTCAGCCTTAATAGCTTTGGTTCTAGACTTCAGTGTTTACAGTTTCCCTGCCCAAAGGCACAAAGATGTCCCTGGGAACATACCAACCTCTGTGAAGCGGCTACCCCTGCACTGCAAGGCTCTCTCATCCGAGAAAGCGACACTTGACACAGCCGTGGTTGCCAGCTGCATTCAAGGTGTTCACAAGTGCTCTTCTCCTAGACAAGCCACAGCCTGCAAAGGTGGGAGCATGAGAGAGTGAATAACATACAGTAGAGCAGACATTTAAAGGAGATAAACTTGCAGGGGTAGGGACTGTTTGGAGCTCCCACGTAACAACCACTCTCTTAGTTGAAGATACAAATTTATTTACAAGAGAAAATGCTTATGATCTCACACACATGGCTTTGAAGAGCGTACCCTGCTGTCCCCTACGTCAGGGCAAGTGTGGTCTTCGTGGGAAGGGTTAGCAGGGCTGCAGGACAGTGGAATGCATGCCAAACCTACCCTCCATGTTCTTCCTTGAGTGTGAGGGCCAGGAGTGCCTTGTGAAAATTTATAATACAAATTACAGTGGGTTTAAGATTCTTCAATATCAAAGCTCTAAAAGCAAAATGTCTTTGTTCACTTCTTTGAGAAGGAAAATGCTGACTCATGGAAGGAGATAGATTCTGGTTGTATTATGTGAAAATATATAGTTAATGTGTATTTACAAATACATTAAGTTTATGTATACTTTAAACATACAGTTCCATCATTAGTTTCACTATATATATATCAATTAAAGCATTCTGTGGATAACGTGCAAACTGTAATACACCAAATGAAAAATACTTGCTTAATAAAAAATTACTTCCTTACAGACAAAACAGAGGACTTCCAAAATACGTATCTTTGGTATTTTTTATTCAGCCTTTAATAATTTGACAGTGAAAAATTATCTTTCAGAATTATATTTGTGGGTTTGGTTTTTTTCACTAATATATGATGGAGTAGGTCTCAGTGTTGTATTCCGTGGTCATCTCTATATCCTATGGGAAGAGTATGGAAATAGTATGTTTGTACATATTTGTAAGGACCACTTAAGACAACTTGCTCACAAAGCATTATCCTTCAAAGACACATAATACAAGGGAGAAAAAATGTATCTTAGAGGATCAATTTTGTGTGACACAGCAAATCCAGAAATTATTTTGGAGGAAGTTCTTTCCCCAACAACCAAATGCAGTGAAAGATCGAGTGTGAGACTGTTGGGGAAAGGGAATTGTGGAAGAGCAGGTGATGGGGGATTGAGCCTGCCCTATCTTGCTCCTTAAATCTTCTGCTACCATGTTGGGTCTTGCCAAGTGCAGTGTGTGAATCTCTCCAGATAATACACTTAACTCACCAGTCAGCATCCTAAAACCAAGGTGCTGGCCCTCTATGTCGGGGGTAGCTTCTCTGGAGCTACAGTAGAGGGAATGAAGGAATTTTAGGGGACTGGTGTATCTCTTATGTGGAAAGGCTGAAGGAGCTGGGCCTGTTTGGTCTGGAGAAGCCCGAGAGGAGACCTCATGTACGTCTATCAGTATCTGAAGGGAGGGTGTCAACAGGATGGAGCCAGGCTCTGCTCGCTAGTGCCAAGCAACAGGACAAAGGGCAATGGGCAGAAACTGACGCCCAAGAAGTTCCACCTGAACACGAGGAAGAACTTCTTTCTCCTGCAGTGACCGAGCACTAGAACAGATTGCCCAAAGAGGGTGTGGAGTCTCCCTGGCTGGAAATAATACCAGACGCGCCTGGACGCAGTGCTGTGCCGTGCGGCCCGGGCTGAGGCAGCTGGAGCAGGGCTGTGGGCACGGGCCCCACCGCGCTGCATTCCGCCGAGGCCGCAGCCCCAGCCCACCGACCCCACCGGCGCGCGGGGCGCGGGGCGGGGCGCGGGAGGGGCGGCCAATGGCGAGCCGCCTTGCCGCGTGACGTCACACCTATTACATAAGGGCGGCGGGTGGTACCGCTGCCCCGGCGGTGCCGGCCCGGCCGCGCCGCCCGCCAGCCATGAGGGAGAGGCGGCGGGGGGGCGCCGTGGGGGGCATGGCCGATGGCAACGCCGACTGGATGGGCTCGCTGCCGGCCGCGCTGCGCTCCCTGCCGCTCTCTAACCTCGCCATCCCGGGTAGGGCGGTGGGGCGCGGCGGGACGGGGTGTGCGAGGGCCGGGGCCGCCCGGACGGTGGTGGGGGAGTCGCCTCGGCCGCGGAGTCGCGTCCCACGTAATTAAGTGCCGAGGGAGAGGCTGGGGCAGGTGCTGGGGCTGAGAGGAGCCCTGTCCATTGCAGCAGAGAAAGGAGGGCTTAACCTCCCGTAAATACCGCTGTGAGACTCTAACCATTGACCTGCTGCTTTCACTGCCTTGAGAAAAGGTAGCTGTGACCGCTGGAGGCCCTCCTGAACGTTTGCAGGTACTTAAAGTAAGGCTGAAATCGGGTAGGGAGAAAGGCTCGGCTGCGCTGAGCGAGCAACTGGAGGCTCATCAAATGGGAGGTCTGCTGCCATGGGGCTCCGAGCAGCCTGCTCTCGTGGAAGGTGCTCCTGCTCGCGGCAGGCGCCTTGGAGCTACTTGATCTTTAGGCTCTCGCCCAGCCCCATTATATGGTATGTGTTTTATAGCCTGGTTTACAGGTAGAAAAAACTGAAAAATGACAACAGCAGATTATCTGAAATTTACTTAGACTGGTTTTTCATCTGTAAAGGGCAAAAAATACTCTTCCTTGCAAATGTCAATAGGGAAGATTTTAGGGGTGGTTACTGTAGCTCTTTCTGATACTAGATATTAGACTGGTACACGCTTGTTTTTTATTTTAGTGCTTTAGCTTGTCACCAGCACTTTGGATATGTGATGTAGCATACATACAGTGTCAAGCTGTGCCTGGGGAGGTTCAGGATGGACATTAGAAGGAGTTTCTTCACAGGGGGAGTGATTAGACTTTGGATTGGGCTGCCCAGGGAGGTGGTGGAGTCACTGTCCCTGGAGGTCTTTAAAAGACTGGACATAGCACTCAGTGCCAAGGTCTAGCTGGCGAGGTGGTGTTTGGGCTTAGGTTGGACTCTGTGATCTCAGCAGTGTTTTCCAATCTAATTGATTCTGATTCTATATAGCAAACATTGAGAGACACTTCCCTAGAAACAGAGTAATTTTTTGTGTCAGGGAGAACATAGCCACTTCTCTACATGCTTCAAATGCCCTTGAAGCATGTAGAGAAAGGGCTGTGCATCTCCTATGCACTGCTATGTTACCTGAAGCAGAACAGTTAAATGCCAGGTTTTAATCAAAAATGGTGCCCTTTGCTATCCTGGCAGTAGCAAAAACATTTTATGTGACTCTGTTCTACTGAACAGGGAAGCAGGACAGAAAGGAAGTTCAGTGTTCATATAAAATTCAAATGTTAGCAGACTTTGAAACTTCTGGCAAAGAAGGGCTTCTGTGTTTCGGTGAACAGTAATAAGTCAGCTTCTTGTTGCTGTAGCCACTTAAAGGCTGTGAAATTGTGCAGAATGTTATGATGTAGATTGCATTAGGTGCAATGCTGCTGTCACTTGCAAACATCATGCAACCAGTGTTGCAGCAGAGAAACCAAGTAAATGAGTGGTTGTTTCAGTAATGCCATGTTTCTTTTAAAATGGGTAATGCTTTTTTTTTTTTTAATGCTTGCAGTATGTGTTTATTTGTGATCAAGGTTGGTGTATCTCCCCACCACTTTCCTGTATATACCTCATGCAACCCGCGAGCAGGCAAAAGATATTTTGGGTAGATTTTGGTCATTCTTTGCCGCTGTTGTGCCTGGGACGATGAGAAACAACACGACCAAAATCCGGAGAAAATGGCTTATTTAATTAATTATAAATGGGTTTTTATAAGTTGAGTCGCCAGCATGGCAAAAGATTATTGGACCTCTGACCAACCACCCATCAGGGTGATTGGTCGGTCCACTCAACACCCATTTCAAAATATTTCTTTCAGGATATCATAACAATCCTTTGGAAAAACAGCAGGTGCAAAAATAGAGAAATAGTTGACAAAAACCCTTAACAGTATTTTACATAGTTTCTGTGAGAAACATGAAGTTCTCACAGAATGCAGCAAAAAGCTGAAAAATTCCTCTGCTAAAGCTTTTCAGTGTCCACAATTCTTTATTACTATTATTTTAGTCCAATGATTATTTTGCTGAAGTGAGGTTTTGGTGTGGTGCTTGACAAAGCAACCTTCTTGAGCGCCCGGGGGGTGTTCCTAGCAGTGTGCAATACAGGTTGCAGTTGAGGAATCTTTGCAGATGCTGAACAGCAATGAAGACCAGTGCTACCTTCAAAAGAGAGATGAAAGGTTGAATGAGATGCATTTTTGTCTGTGCTTGATATCTGTGTGTGCACATGACAGGAGTAGCCTGCTTTTGTCCCTCTCGGGATATATTTGTTTTCTCCCCTGGAATGATGGACTCAATTGGTTTTGATATGGGGAGTTTGTTTGTTTCCACCCCTTATTCCTTGTCACCCTTTGTACATAGGAACAGAGATAGAGCTCCAGGAGTGGAAACCTTATAACTTGTTTTAAATTGAAATAAAATCAGCACTCAAAGTCATGAAACTGTTGTTCTTTTATACTTTTTGCACTTTAAAGAATGGCAGCATTTAAAGAATAAAATTTTGCCTTTCTTTAAGAGAAGACCAAAATGATGGTATCATGGGGCTATTTAAAGTGAAAGAACTGAGAGTGTAGACGGAAAAGAAACTTTAGGTTTAATTTATGTGCTACTGTGAGTGGGAAACTCATTTGTATGTTGCCCACGATCTCTTCTTAGAGTTCTCCTGCTTTATTTGTTGCAAACCTGTTGCTTTCAGAGCTGCTTGTTTTCACTGGCTTTAGAAAAGCTGGCTGTGACTTCTGAGGGTCCTTTTAAAGCTCTGTTATTCTATGATTCCATAACAGTGTGAAACACCTTACTTGATGGTGGTAGAGAAGGTCATTCTTTCTTCAGTCCTTAGAACCAACTGGTAGCAAGCAAATAATGTTGAAGATGGATATTCAGAGGTATATGGGGTGTTTACATGCTTATTTAACTCTGTGCTCAAAATAAAGAGAGACTTTGAGAAAGTCAGGGCCCTTCTCCAAAGTTTGTGTGTGATCAGTTCCCAAGTTTGGGCTTTTCTGTTACTTCTGTTGGGAAAAACTAGCTAAAATGCTAAACCAGTTTAGTCTTAGGCAAGGAAAAGAGATGATGTTCCCTGTGCAATGTCATGAGAGGAGGGATCTTTTGCAATGAAAAACTGCCAAATATCAAGTAACTCAAATGTCATCAACTTTACAAGCATACAATGTAGTCAACAAAAGTAACCACCCTCAGCAAGTGGTGACCTTGTGTGAAAGTCCAGAGGGTTTTCTCTTAATTATATTCCACTAATCCTCTTTGGATGTGGGTTTAAAAATGAACCCTTAAACATTTTGTTTGTGGACATGACCTTTGGCAGGGTATTGTATAGTACTTGTCTAATCTCAAGCTGGTTTACGTTAAAAAATTTTATGAAATCACAGCTGTGATACTTAGTACTTTCTTTGGTCATCTTCTGATCTTCATCTGCTACTTTTATTTCTCCATGTAGAAATGGAACATGAAAATCTGGAATGCTCTCACTGATCAGCTTTCAAAGTAAATCAGCTATTCAGAGAATTAGCTGGAGAAGCCTAGTTGTTCCTTGCTTGTACTTGCATCCTGATAGTTGATAGCACTATGGTGTGTCTGGTTTATACTGTTTCATTTGAACTGCTGCAGAAATTTTTACAAAGGCAAGTATCTTGATTAACTTGGTGCTAGAGTCTGAAGTCTCTGTATCTGAGGGTATGGCACCATTTTCCTGTTTCATCAAACTTTTACATGAATACTTGTATTAGAACAGGTGAAACACTTTTTCTGTCTCAGTCTCCACTGTGTGAGGTGACGATAAGCTCGTGCCTTTTGGTTTGAGACAGCAAGGCAGTGTAGCAGATGTTCACTGCCAGCTATCAGTGTTTGTTTATTGAATGTGTCATTAGTCCAGCCTTCAAGGTGCTGGATGAATGGCATGAGCAGAAGAGCAGGCTGTGTTCCTTTGGGTCTTGGCAATAATATATTTACTTAATCCTGTCTGGACTATTCCAGCTTTAGGTATATAAGAGCCATGATGTAACAGGTATACTTGGAGTTTGGGATCAATCTGTATCCCTTGATTGGTTCCCAGTTCTGGTCAGGATAGCTAGCTGTGAGTTTTTCCATACTGCTGATTTTCTTTGTCTTCCAGAGAAAACATGTGATGACTTAGATAGGGATCGACTGCTGCTTGCAGGAGCACCCAGGAGAGTTATGGGTGCCCTTTCGTAAATAAAGTAAGGTAATCAAAAGTCTCTTCTGTCCCCTGCCTTTCCTTCTCTCACCCTGCAAATACAAATGAGTGTGTTCCCCAAGCTAACCTGGTGGGAAGGTTTTGTGTGGTGATGATGGTTTAGAGGCATTTTTTTATTTTGAGAAGTGGTTCTTGCCAGAAAAGCTGCTTGCAACAGCTGCTCACGGAGTTGGGCAAGCCCCAGGGTGGGTGCTGGACTGTGTGGGTGTCCCAAGGGAACATGAAGGTTAACCTGATGTGTCATGGTGCTGCAGATGTGGACAGGAAAGAACAACAGGTAGAATGGCTGTATGTAGAATAAA
The DNA here is from genome assembly GCA_013397725.1 of Rhagologus leucostigma. Lineage (NCBI taxonomy): Eukaryota > Metazoa > Chordata > Aves > Passeriformes > Rhagologus > Rhagologus leucostigma. The sequence continues at coordinate 3,846,580 of VZTD01000172.1, forward strand.
TGAGTGATTGTTTTCTTTCACACAGTTTGGCTGAAACATAGGCTGTTAGTAAAAACTAGGCTTAGCTGGGGAACAATTAATTTGAATCTGAAATAAGTTGTTTGATAGGAGTTACTGAAGAAGGGAGCTAAAAGATGGGTAATTTGGGAAAAGTAGAATGTTTTACTTTAGCCCTTTGAAATGTGATACTAAAAAAAAACCTTATACCAATGGTTTTCTCCTAGAGTTTTTTTTAAATTTTGAAATAAAGATGTTTGTGTTGTAGGTCAAACTTGGTATATCTGAGGCTGATTTGAAACAGTAAGGAAGATTTTACCACCAGAAGTCAGTTTTTCAGGTGCTAGTACACTTAGAGCCAAATGTCACACTCAGCAGAGTGCTCTGCCGGTGTGGAACATGCAGGCTGGGCAGGCTGCCTTTCCGGGGAGAGGTGTGGCAGCTCCCCACCTGTGGCTTCTGGTGGTGTACAGGCTCCCTTCTGTCATCTTCTAGTGATCCCAGCTGGTGTGTTCTTGCTTCCTCAGAAAGCACGTGGACGGCTGGCCAGAATCTCATTTCTAAGTCATGCAGAGCATTTGGGATGTGGAGCCATTCCTGTCAGCATCAGGTTGGACAACTGGTGAGGAGTTTCCTGTGGGATGCTGGGCTGTAGGTAGCCAGAGCTGACAGAAAAAATGGGGTTTACAGTTCCAGAAGCATTTTTTTTGAACAGAGAAAATCATCTTGGCCTGAATATGGCCAGAACAAGGCCATACTGGGGGCTTAGAGCAGTTGGTAAAGTGTCTTCAATGTTACTGTTAACTGATCTCCAAGGAGAGACGTGTCCTTGCTCTTCTAAAATAGTAAATCTTTGCTGCTCCAAACTGTAGCAGTACTCAAGCTGCCTAATTCTCCTCTATGACACACACACTCTTGACTCTCTAGCCCACTTTTAATGTAGTATCTTCCCACAGGTTGTTCATGGTAGTGTCAATATGACTAGCCCAAAACTTTCCATACTACACTGTGCCACTGTTTCTGCCCTTCTCTGAGAAGTTCATCCCAAGAACCTCAGTAAGAAGCCTTCTGATTTTGATTTAAATGATCGAAGTACTAGGAAATTATTTTCTCTGGAAAACAAAGCTTTACAGATACAGCTAGTAGGCAGTCTTAACGAGGAGCAGCCCTGCTGGCCAGGCCCATGGTTAAGCTTAAAGGAGGGATAAAAGGCATGGAGAGGTGTTCCCTGTGTTGATAACCTGCTGTGAGTGACTGAGTTGGTGCGGTAGTGTGACTGTCCTCGTGTGCCAGGTTCATGAGGAACACCTGGAGGTGGTGTGGCCCTGAGCATCCTCTATACAGGATGCCATCTTCCCATCCACTGACTGGCCAGCCCTGCTGTCCTGACAGTGCGACTGTTCCCCAAAAGCCCCATGAGCTGCTTGACTTGGAGTTGGCCAAGCAGAACCAAAGTGGTTCTGAAAAGAAGCAGCAGCACTGTCCAGCTGAGAGCTGGCCACTAGGCTCTGACTGGATTGGGTGGTTTTTCTCTTTGCCTGCATGACCCTGAGGGTGAGCTGCTGAACTTGCTAATGCTGTGATTTTCTTGTTTATTTGTTCGTGGGTTGTGGGCATGCATGCTAAGAGGAGTGGTGGTGAGCTTGAGGCTGCATCCTCCTCCCAAACAGTGCTCCTTTGGAGTTCTGATTAAAAGGATCTTTGAATCAGCTGAACTGGCCATCTGTTGGGTTGAAGCTCAGAGGGAAGAAAGACAAGATTTATGTTCTGATTCACCAAGCTTTATTTTCCTTCTCAATTTAGGTTGCATCTACCAATGAATTAGGTGGTAACCATTAGAAGAAAGTATCTGCATAAGTATGGCGATGTTGAGTATGATTTGTAAATGCAGAATCTTCTGAAAAGACATTTTGTTACCTTGGTAGGCTATTTGATTGGAACAGCAAATCTCAAATATTTTTAGAGAGGCTATTAAACTGTCTGGACTGTTACACTGATGAGAACATTTGATGGAAGTTGTTCCACTGTTCCTAAGTAACCAGGTATTCCTTTTATGTGTCCCTTTGTGAGGAACTGGTATGGCAGACACTGGGTCTGTGCAGGAGTTCCCCTGAAAAGCCAGTCTTAGGGCTTCTCTTTTTAAAGAACTTCTGTCATCTGTTTAGCCAAAACCAAATTACTCTTGACATGCTGCAAAATTTTCTTCAGACAGTATATGAAGGTCCTAATTAATTTTTTTTAATCTGGAAAAGTTTTCTTCCTGTTACTTATTAAAATCTGTACCCTAGAGAGTGACTTAAGTGTGTCTGGTGAGTGCAGAACATACCAAAGTTTTACTTCAAATGGAGAAAACTAGTCATGATGTTGATATAAGTGGCTGTTGCTCTCCTTCCATGTTGTGAAGGTTTGTTTGCCTGCTTTTCCAGAAAAGATGTTAGAAGAGGGAAAAGTAGCATGTAATAAAAATTTCCCTAGAGCCTTCTCAGAAGAGCATGAACCCTTGGTCCACTCAGTTCTGAGTGGTCACAAAAGAAGAGTTTAGGACTCTAAACTGAAGATTTTTTCCCTCCTTGAGCATGTGGAACCAGTCGGGCTTTGAAATGGTAGAGACATACTGTGTCTTTCTTGCATTCCCATTGCAGACAGCTGAGATTGTTGATAAATGGGAAATCATTGCTAAATGACCTTAAATTGCAATGGCAAAAACTCCAACCAGTGCCAAAAGGATTTCTCCTGGCTGGAAAGAAAAGCGAACTACTCTGTGACATTGTGTCTGAGACAGCTTTAGGTTGTCTTTAAGCTCTTTTATCCCATTGCACTGCCTGAAAGGGGCAGTGGGGAAAATCAGGGTAGTTCTTGGATAGAGAGAGGGAGTTTTCCTAAGAGGATTTGGTCTGTGCTAGGGTTTGTCTTAATGGGACTGCATTAAGAATATCTAAAGGATTCTTGTAGGTTTCTTAAAATATACTCATCTCCATAGTTTTAGATAATTGATTATCAATAGGATGTTTCTTATTTCTGCCTCGTCTCCTTTTGCTAGACATGTTAATATGAACTATTGAATTTCCTTTTCATTAGTGATGAACTTTTAAGATCTTAATCTTCTAATAAGAAAATCTGGATTGTTAATGACCTGAATCCTGAGGACTTCTAGGCTTGGAGAGGCACTTTTGCTTATCCTGTTTTTCCCTCAGTTTTGGCACACGCAGGACATCTGGTTTAAAAGAACATTTGTGGGATAGCCTTGACTCGCTAGCACTTAGATCCTGTGTTTTTGGAACTAGATTACTGTTCTTCTGCCCATCTTGGCTGTGTAATGCCCGCTGTGTCATGCGCGGTGGTTTGTAATGTGTGGGGAAGGTGCTTTGTCTAGTGAGCAAAGCTTGTGCTAAGAAGTTTAGCGTCGCTACAGCTAGGGTGATTCTTTGGTCATGAATGACCCTTTGATGCTTTTAGGGGATGGGTATGTTTTGCTGACCTTGCTTCTTAGTTCATGTTATGTTAAACCTTTGTTTCTTGCAATTTTCATCCTGTTAGTATTCTATTCATGTAAGGATCAATCCAACTTACTCAGATCTAGTTAAGCTTACTGACAGCACACTCTCCTGCCCTTGTGCTTTCATTTATTGCTTCTTGATTTGCCAGATCTTTGCAGAAAGTGTCTTGAGCTGCTGCTTCTGATTAGTCCACAGCCTTGGAACCAGGGAGGCTCACAATATGCTGGGAGACGTGCTTGTATCCAAAAAAACCCATGAGTTTTTGTCTTGTTCTTGAGTAACTGGCAGTGCAGAGGTGTGTTCTATGTTGGAAGATCTCTGTACTCTGCATGCCGTATAGTCATATGTTTAATGTTCCATGAAGATAAATTTACAAGGGGTTGGTGACATGATGCTAATCCCTGTCCCTCTGCTGCAGCTGTCTTTGCAGGAAGTATTATGTGGAAACAAAAAGTAATACCAAATGATACAGAATCATAGAATATGCTGAGTTGGAAGGGACCCACAGGATCATCAAGTCCAACTGCTGGCCCTGCACACCCTTGGACACCCCCAAGAGTCACACCCTGTGCCTGAGAGCATTGTCCAAACACTCCTTGAACTTGGACAGGCTTGGTGCTGTGACCACTTCCCTATTCCAGTGTTCAACCACCATCTGGGTGAAGAATCTTTTCCCGAGATCCAACGTAAGCCTCCTGACTCAGCTTTGTGCTGTTCCCTTGAGTCCTGTCACTGGTCATGAGAGTGAAGAGCTATAACTAGTATTTGTTGAAATCGAAGGCTTGATAACATTCTGTTGATGATTGTCATTTGTTTCAGCTCCACCATGGGTTAATTTGACTATATGTAAGCATAGCAAATAAACACACTGGGAAGTTAGATTTTACTGTAGATGTGATGATAAAAGGCTGCTTTCTAACAATTAGCACAAGGTCTTCAACAGAAAGTCATCCTAAACAGTGAAATACAATCTATTTAACATATAAATTGAATTGAAAAGTGAGCTGTTTAACATACAGTTAGCTTGAGGAATTAGTATAAGCAGAATAAAAAATGTTTAAAGATATGAATGAAACTTAATCCACAGTTGCAATTACTGGGATAAAATTGACAGGTCTATCCATCAGTTTAAATCTGACGTCTGGAAGATACCTATATAATTCTAACTATAACAGAGCCTTTGATAGTTAAATATCTGGGCATTTGATGGCATGTGAGTTCTGTCCTTGAAGCTGCTGCAGTCTTTGTCAGATGAAAGAAATGAGACTGAAATAGAGCAGCCACTATCTGTAAGAGCTGCCAGCTGATTAGCAGTCCCCTAATTTTTGTCTTTGAATGTGCAGTCTCTTTCATGATTAAATTTCATGCTTGCTGCTTCATGCTGCACATGTTCACCCAGTCGGAAGCAATTGGCAAATCATCATCTCTTTTTTGTATTTCCTGTGCCTGACTTGGTTTTGGGAAGGGCTGAGCACCAGACCGATGCCATGTCACTGGAGCAGCTTGGTAAGGTTCGCGGTCTGAACGCTAATCCGGTCTCATCTGCAGTAAGTCAGTGTCCTGCACGTGCAGGAACATGCTTTTGAGGCAGTTCAGCCTGCGGTTCTGGCCTCTCTTTACCTAAAGGATAACAAAGACAAAGTTTCTCTGCCTTTTGACTTCTCAGTGTGGGAGATGGAGGTTATAAATACCTAATTTTGTTAGTTGCTTCATCCACAATCAACAGGTTTAAGGAAGAGCTTTACTGAATAAGGTGTTATTTATACTTAAGATCTTAATTATTGTCTGAAATGTCTTGCTTCAAGAATTCTTGAGGTTGGTTTTTCCCAAGGAAAGTACTCAGCATAATTTGAGGCAATGCACATTATTTGTGTGGTGGGGAACACAGATGGTGAGGGATTTTTTATAAGTGGGAAAGACTTTAGAGTGTATGTTGCTGTGAGGGTTTTGTGGTTCTTGCTCTGTCCAGAACCTGCCAGCCTTGCTGCTGTCACTGGGCAGTGTGCAAGTACCTTCACACATCCTTGTGTTAGACATGAATTGAGAATGTGCTTAGCAGCTCTTACACTGAGCTCCTGACAAAATGGGGCTGGTCTGCTCCATCCTTCTGGTGTAGGCTCTGCCCTTTGCCTTTGAAGTTTTACAGATTTGGGTTGGTTTAGGTTATGCTTTTTCAAGAAGAAATCATGTTGTATCACATGTATCAGCAACCAGCTTGGCTTCTGCTGTAGGTACGGAATGGCAAGACTTTTTATGAGTTTAGGGATAGAGCAAAGGAGAGCAGGGATTATTTTGACATTACGATGCAATCAGCTTAGCATGTACTTAACATCCCAGCTAAGCTATATTAAAAGGCAGTGCCTGAGCTGGTAGTATATCACAGTGATCTTAAATTAAAGAAGGGCTCGGTGGATGATGTGGGTCTTCACCTTACTCTTACCCCACAGCCCCACAAGTATTCAGTGCTGTTGCTTCAGGGTTTCAGTTTGGAGTTTTTTCCTCTTACCAGAGTTAAAACACTGTGGGTCCAGGTTTGGCCTAGGTATTGGTGACTGGCCTTTTTAAATGACCACTGAAGACCTAATTGAACTTTTGCTGTCTTTCCAGCCTCAGTATTGATCACAGAGTGATCGACAGAATTGGTAATACTCCTCTGCCCTCCTTAGAAGGTGATGTGCTACCAACAGTGAAAAGGAGGATATGTTTTGCAGATGCTCCAACTCGTGTTCTACTTGGTTATATCTAGGTATACATGTTTACTTTGTCATAGGAGAGACGCTCCATTTCCTAGGCTTTTAGCAGAGCCATGGGGCAAGATTTAATAGGATCTTCTCTAACTATAGAAGGATTTCACACACACTTGAGTTTGCTGTGAAGGAGTGCAGTTTTTAAACTATGTGTTGAAAAAGTTGCAATGTGCTGACTTGTTATCTTTGATGTTGATTTCTAGTGCTAGGCTGTAAATAGAATTTGGTTTGTGATAGTGCAGGGAGAAAATTTGCTCTTTGTATCCCTAAAAGTGCCTTGTAAGTGACAAACTGCAAAGGAAAGGCTTTTTTAGCTGTAAAGTGAGTGATCAGAATTAGGAAAACGAGTTGTTTTTTGGTTGAGATTTACTTAGACAACTCTGAGGTGACAGCAATATATTTCTGGCCAGATAAAATTCTCATTCCTTTGTAAGTCAGATTTATCAGTCTGAGGAATCATAATGCTGCGAGTGACTCCTTTAGACAGGTCTCAAGGATGCTGCACTGTCTTAGTTAAAATGAAAATACTTCTTATGTCATTATTCTACAATGTTAAACCATCTTCTACAGTGATCTAAACAGAAGAAGAAAGAAAACTTGATAGAATTAAGAACTAGGAAAAAAAAACAAACAAAAAACCCAACCAAACAAAAGATTTCTTTGTGCAAAGTGACTAATTCCAAGGTAGAAGTCAAGCCCTTTGTTATTGAAGTCTGCTTTCCAAATATAGTAGAAGCTTGAAAGATTGATTCTGCTGTACAGGGAGGTATATGAAACTCAAATATCTGTAAACTACCGTTTGACACATCATATAGTTTCTGAAATGTCTTCACTAGATGTTTGCTCCTGGATTTTGTTTGGGGTTGCGTGTTTGGCGATGGGGGAAAAAAAATCGACACAACCAGTTAGTCGTCACTCCACAACTAACAGCCACTTTGTGATGTAGTTTACTGGGACAGGTACTAAAAAGCTGCTTAAGCTGGCATCTTTGGTACTTCTGACTTCTGTCTAGAAGACTGAATGGAAAGTCGTAACAGAGACCCACTTCTACAAATGCTGTGAAGAATTCATGAAGAGTTGGTCAGAATTACTTTCAGTGTTCATTTGTAAAGCCTGAAAATTAACCTTCAGACTACCTCTTCACTGCTTTTGAACTAGTTGAAATCCATGGAAACAGAGTGCATTTGAGGTTGTTGAGAAGTGATGTTTAGTTTATGCACAGTCTGTTCTCTCATCTGGATTAAAAATGCTGACAAGATAATCCAATTAAGATCATAATCTTGTTTGTAGCTCTGATCTTGCATCACAGGAAACGCATCAGTGTTCAAGTGAGCACTGGTACACAAATAAAAGATTTGGATAAAGGAGGCTGTGAATGCCTCAAATGTTATCTTAAGATTTAATATGACAAATTAGGGTTTTAAAGAGTTGCAGACTGAGGTAGAGGAGGAAATTTGAGAAAAGCATGGTCCTAGAAGCAGGGACAAGCATGCAGGAGTATAAAACACAGGTGCTAACAGCATGGTGCAGGGTCACTGTACCCTGTGGCAGCTGGAAAATGAGCTGCTCGGGTGAAGATGCTATCTCTGCACCTCAGCAGGTGGGTTCACAGGGGGCAGGTGGGGTTCCGCTTAATGGGCAAACTCTCTTCTCCTGTCCTGAAAACAAGGGGTAGCAGGGCTGTTACAGCTGCTATAGTGTTTTTGCTGGCTGGAGCTTCCCAAGGAAGGTGAGCCTGGAGCAGCTGCAGCTTCTTGGCTATGCTGGTGTCTGGTGGAAATGATTCCAAGTCCTTGGCAAACCCCAGTCTGTGGTGGATCAGCTTCTGCTGGTCTTTGCTTTATGCTGTTCTGGTACAGTGCAGACTGAGATACACTGCCTTCTCACTCTTTGCTCTGTTAGTGACTTGGCTAAGGCAGGGATATTTCATCGACTCTGAAACTTTTATTTTGGAATTTTGTTACTTCTCAGGTTTTTTCCCATTAACCACTGAATTTTCATATGGAGGTTTTTTCTAATAAGCAAAAATTTTATATTGGAGATGCAGTTTCTCTGCCAACGTACAGACTGTGTTACAGGGGCTTTTTTGGACATGCATTATTTTGGTAGGGATTTTGATTGTTGGTTGTATTTTTTGGATGAATTTTCTGTTCACCATACCTTTGGTCACTCAAAAGCATGCCAGGTAAAAGACATGTTTATGAACTTGTTTAAAATGAGCTTGGTGTCTGTCCACTTTGTAACTGGTGGTGTGTTCAATTATTTCACCTCTAAGTCCAGCCGGTCACTGCCCACTGTTAAAACCATTAATCATTTGTCTGCCATCCTGGGGCTAAAGTGAGATGTGCTGGTAAGGCATGTGCAGATCCCTCAGTCCATTACATGAATAAAGATACCTGTTCCAGGATGTTTGGTGTATAAGGTCATGGTTGGATTTAACAGGTAGAATTAAAGTCTCAAATTCTTAAAATGAATCTGGAGTCTCATCCTAGATGAGTCATGTACCAGGAAAGCTTTGAGGATTGATTTGTAGTTTGTAAATGAAGGAAGGTTAGAAGGAAGTTTCCCTTTACCACAGATGTTTGTTTTGTGGTGTTCAGGGAGCATTGAAATTGGGAGCTCATGCAAGAAAGCAGTTCAAACTGAGAACCTTATGTATAACTCTCGTTCCACTGTCAGGGAAAAGTGAGGTGTAAAGGATAGTCTGAAGGACTCACACGTGAGCATAACTCTTCTGCAGCCGTGCCATACATGCAGGACTTTGTTCAGTTTTCAGGGCACGTGAGTATATGTGTTTTGAGAGAGTCACTTTTTCTAAAATTAATTTTTCTTGGCTCTTTTTCTAGGATCACATGATTCTTTCAGCTACTGGGTCGATGAGAAATCTCCTGTGGGACCAGACCAAGCAACAGCCATCAAACGTTTGGCCAGAATTTCCTTGGTTAGAAAGATCATGAAGAAATGGTCAGTGACTCAAAATCTGACTTTCAAAGAGCAGTTGGAAGGTGGGATCCGCTACTTTGATCTTCGTGTATCTTCCAAACCTGGGGAAATAGGACAAGAGATTTACTTCATACATGGCTTGTTTGGCATCAAAGTATGGGATGGGCTGAAGGAGATGAATAGTTTCCTTGAGCAGCACCCCAAGGAAGTAATCTTCTTGGATTTCAATCATTTCTATGCCATGGATGACAGCCATCACCACTTCTTGATCAACAGGATCCGCTCAGCATTTGAATCCAAGCTTTGTTGTGTTGAATGTGTAGAATACGTGACGTTACTGTACATGTGGGAGAAGAAACACCAGGTAGGGAAAGGATGTTTAATGTTTTTCAAACCTAAAATGTTGAGATTTTAAAGAGACAAGCTTTGTGTAGTTCTCACTCACAGGTATTGGACCAAGGATGCTGCTGCTGGTCAAGTTAAAGCCCGCTAGGGCGTCCTTTATGTAGTGTGCATGTTTTCCTCCATTTACATGCGGCTGTGTATCCCCTCATTCGTGGTGTGGCCAGTCTGTGTTCTGCTCCCAAGCATGTTAAATAATTAAACTGTAGTATCCTTGGAGCCTTGTGCTCTTCACAAATGGTTTTCTCTTCTGGAAGGGCATATAGTGCAGGCTTGTGTTGGTGAGGATTTGATTAGCTGTTGTCTTTCTGGCCAGTGTGAAGCATATAAGCTTTAGCGTGACTAAGGTATGGTACTGAATTTCTTACCTCCTTTGCAGCCATCCAGATCTGCAGAGGTGAGGTTAATGCCTCTTCTCTGTGGTAACTGCTCCCAGAGGTACATGAATATTGAGAACAGAAAAGAGTTTCAGCAGCAGCACATAGTCTTAAACTGGAAATGAGGCTTTGAGGAATTGCTCTGAACTGATGCTGTCAGTGCTAGGGTTCAAAATGAATCCTGTGTAAATGTGGGTGAATCTTGTGTAAACGCTTTTAATAAAAAGTGTTGCCTCTTTGAGCTGTAGAGAAGCACCTTACAAGGTATAAAATACCAACTTTGGATTTGACAGTTTTGCTGACAGCAGGACTGGCTTTGGCATCTCATGCAGCAAGTGTGAGCACGATGCCAGTATGCCAGTCATGTGCCAGTCAGCCCAGCACACTTTAGCCTCTTAGTAGGAGGTACTCAGAAGATGACAGAACTGCTAAAATCTTTTAAGTATGAGTATAGTATTTCCTGTTCACAAGAAGTTGCAATGCATTTAAGCTGAGTTCTTTAAATGACAGAGGCAACAATGTAATTTTAAACTGATAACCCTTAAAGCCTGAAGCAATCCTGTCCTCAAAGCTGAACAAAATGATCTCCATCTCCTCTGGCAATAGTGCAACAAATTTATTGACACTCATGACTCAAGAGCAGCCTCTTTTCACTGCTATGCTAGCTGCAACAGTACTGTATGAACATAAACCAATGCAACAGCCTGTTCAAATAAAAATGTAGTAATTGTGAATTTTTTTGTTTTGTTGGGTTTTTTTTGTTCTGTTAGGTTCTCGTATTTTACCACCACCCTTTGTATCAGGAATATCCCTTCCTATGGCCAGGTAATAAAATGCCAGCACCATGGGCTAATACAACTAACGTGCACAAACTGCTACAGTTCCTGGAGACCACACTTGGGGAACGAAGTCGTTATGGGACTTTCCACGTATCTCAAGCAATTCTCACACCTCGAGTGAAAACGATTGCACGGCATCTAATTCGTGGTCTGAAGAACACACTTGTTCATAGGTAAGAACTTTTCTTGATTTTCTCAGTTCTTTACTTAACATGTCTTGTGTTGAAAGAGGCACTGAGCAGGCAAGAAACTAGGAAATGTTTGCTTAGGCTTGCTGAAAGCATGCAGTTTTGCTTTGTGGTGTTGTTCATGAGAGAACTGCAATCATTAAAAATAAAGAATTAGTGAAAATAATAAAGTAACAGGGTGTATACATGTTTCCTTGTAAGTGGAACTTTTTCTGAATGTGATACGATTTTGTAAAGTGTGGGATGGATGTGTGGCTTCAAACCAATAATTCATTTCAAACTGGATGAAGTTGAATTTAGGGGGGCAAAAAAAGCTTGTACCACAGAGGAAAATTGCTTATTTCTAGACTCAGTTTTGCATTTGTCCATAGAAATGTCTTAGTAATTTCAGTAACAGCCAGAGATGTATGACCTAGGGCAGTATTTTACCTTGTGTTTTTAAGGGGCGGGGAGGAGGTTTTCTGAAAATTGGATTCACCATTTGACTTTTTTCATACCACTGACCTTTGTACAATTAATTTGCCTGTGAGTAAGGTCACTGTAAGAGGGTTTTGCTTTGATTAGCACAGAGAGCCAGTGATTTTTAATAGCATTAACAGCATGACCAGAATAGTTCCATATGATTTATTTTATGGAATTACCACCTTGTACCCCGTTTGCTAAAAATTACCTGAACTGTAAAAGTCCTCTTGGATATTGGGAAGAAATTCTTTACTGTGAGAGTGGTGAGGCCCTGGCACAGGTTGCCCAGGGAAGTTGTGGATGCTTCCCCCCTGGAAGTGTTCAAGGTTGTGTTTGATCGGGCTCTGAGCAACCTGGTGAAGTGGAAGGTGTCCCTGCAAATGGCAAGGGTTGTTGGAATGAGATGATATTTAAGGTCCGTTCCAACCCAGGCCATTCAGTGATTCTGTGAATAAGGAAATTTCAGGCTAGCTATAAATCTCGGAATTTTCAGTACCCTTCCTGTTGAGGGGCGTTAATCTGGCACAGCCGCAGCTAGACGCCGCTGCTGGCTGGGTTTGGTGTCGGTGCCGCGGCTGTGCCGGCCGCGCTCGGCACCAGGCGGCGCTGGGCGCCCGCGAGCGGCCGCGGGTCCCTGAGCGCATCAGCGCCCAGGCCGGGCGGAATCCCTGGGCCAAAACTAGCGCGGGATCGTCGCATTTCGTGTAATGGTTGTTTCAAGGGACTCCTGGCACAGGTCTGTGCTGTAAGCCACTGTTACCGGGAAGCCTGCCTTCGATCCATCCCTTTCCTTTATCCTTACCGCTCGTTTGCAAGTAAACCGAAAGTTGCAAATGGATGCTGCTGTTTGCATAAGCATGATTGTGTGCATTTGTACAAGCTAGCTGATATGCAAATCTGTCTTTGCAGTTTTATGTAGATGCCTGCCTTCTTCTTGTATGGAAATTTTGCCCTGAATATGAATATTTAAGTGTTCTTGAGCTCTTGCTAAAGGAGAAATGTGCAACAGTCACACTTAGCTGGCTGAAGTCTGGTGTGTCCCCTGGCAGTAACTATGCCTTCACTCATGGTTCTTGACAAGATTCTTTTATTGTCCTGATGCAGTAGGACCGGAGTGTTTTTAAGTTTTTTGGGTTTGCTTTTTTCTTTCCATCATCCTGTTAGCTAATTTGTTAGCATACCATCTTCTCAAATAATGTGTACATGTTACAGCAGTAATCTAAATAATGCTAACATATTTAGCCATTTGTGTCTAACTGCTGCAAAGCCTCGTGTTTCATGTTAGAGTGCAAAAAGCTGGTGCAGACTCCTGACTTGCACCGTGTCCAAGAAGTTACTTGAAATTTCTCCCCATGGTAGAATTTCTAACTTGATTTAACTCAGTTCCTGACGCACCTCTCCTTTCTCCAGTTACAGTGATGTATAGCAGGATGTTCAACCCCTCTGGAGCTAACAGCTTCATTCTAGGTTTGGTTTCCCTGACACCATTGCTCTGGGTGGGTCTGGAGGCTGGAGAGAGTTTGGGAGAAATGCAGTGTGCTGCCTCCAACAACTTTTTTCCCCCACCCACCCTGAGGCAAAGAAGGACAGGGGACATCTTGGGCCAGGTACAGCCTTGCTTTGTGTTACACTGAAGTCTGCTTTGAAATTGAGCGTTTGACTTAAGATCTGCTTGGGTGAAAACAAACCAGGGTGGAGAAAATTGTAGTGCAGTGTTAAATCCTGAAGCACAGACTGCCCAGTGAGTACAGAGGGGCTTTGTTAGTTTGCCTGCTAGTTTGGATTGATGGCTGACCAGTATGTCTGTTTGATAGCTCATGACCATCACAACACGTGCTGTGTTAAGCACTCGTCTCATCAGCCAGTTGCATTTAGGGTAACAGCCAGGACCTGATCAAATATGAGATAATATATTTTGTAAACAGCATGTTATGTTTGAAATGAGTAGAGTATGTATAGATAAGTGCCTCTTGTAAAATGTTAATTTTCTTTATTTCAATTTCTTTAGGAACCTGCCCATGATTTTGAATTGGGTGAAAGAACAGAAGCCTGGTGTTATGGGTGTTAACATAATTACATCAGACTTTGTGGAGCTGGTTGACTTTGCTGCCACAGTTATTGCACTGAACGACCTCCTTTTAGAAGAGGACGACTCTGCAACTTAATCCTGGTTGCTGTGTCCCACTTGTGCTCCTTAGTGGACATCTTTAAACTGTGCTAAATGTTTTACTTTTCAAGTGAAACCTCTTGTAATCTCTCTTTATGAAAAAAGTTTCCTAGAGGAAACGTGGTTAAACATCACGTACAGCCGGGTCCCTTCTCCTGGTGTCTTGTGGACCTGCGTGACCCGCGTGCTGTGTGAGTGCTGCTGCGTCTGTGTGTGTGTGCTCTGTTTGGCTGAGCTGTGCACACATCTGCTGCCGACAGGGGCTGGCCTCTGGAGCAGATGTACCCCATTGTGGTGCACATCTCCCTGGTGACTGCGCTCCCAGCGCCCCTCTGTGTGCATCCTGCCCCCTTCCCATGGCCAGGGCTCACGCCAGGGATCGCTGCTGATCCCATGGCAGCGTGACCAGGCTGGCCAGGGCAGCATTGTTCTTGGGCCACCTCAGGCGAGGCTGGGCTCAGCTGGAGGCTGCTGCTGTGTTCATTACACTGTTTTAGATACTACCTCTGACTTACTTGAGGAGACAATACTGCTGTTGTTCAGGAGAAAGCTGTTAATACTGTTAAATATCCAAACTGTCCTTTGGGCCTGAGAGGTGAAGGCTTGGCACAACTTTCTTCTCTACCTCTTTATTTTACTTCACTACTTCAATACATTTATTGCAGCCGTGTTTAAGTGTTTTTCTTTTGGCATTAATTCAGAGAACATTTCAGTCTTTGAATTTTGAGGATTATAACTCAAGTCTGAATTCCTGTTTCCTGTGACATACAGGAAACATTAATTTTCTTGAATTCCTGGGACATTTAGGAAACTACAGCATAACCTTTCTCTTTTACCTGTTGGTCACTTGGGTTTTTTTAATCCATCATTTTTTCTTTGGAGAAAGTCTCTCACCCAGGCACCCCTTCTTGTGGAAGGAGGTGGGCCAAGTAGGGGCTTGCTTAATATTCTAAGAACTGGAGCTGACAGGGACTGCTCAAAGTCCAAGTATTGGATCACTGTGATTTGCAATGGGACAGTGAATTCTGCAGTCAGTCTCAAAAGTTGTGCTTGTAGACAGAGAGCCACAGCCATTAAGGGAGAAATTTCTCCAGTCTTTACCTGCTTGTGACAGAGTAAGCAATAATCACACAAGCACAGGCAGGTGTCAGTACTGCATCTTTCTGTAGTCATACTCATTTTTGTGCTGGCTCACAATGAAATGTGACCGTGTGTGTTTGAGCCAATGCAATCGTATGTTGGTACTTATCAGCACCTTGTTTACTAGCTGATAGTATCCTATGGTCTGATTTATATTCTTTTTTTTTTAAAAGCACAAAAGGGACTGATTAGCAGATACTTCTCTGCTCAATCATCTTCCTAAAGCAACTGTTGGTGCACTAATTATTCACTGATTATGAATTTGTATTTATCTCTAAGCTTATTTATTATAGACTGGATTGTCTTTATATGTATTTTATTCAAAGGAGAAATTAATCTCCAGATTTATTATTTATTTTGTTGTTTTATCCTGTATCTGCCATCATGGTCTAACAGCTGTGAAAAATCCCAGCCTTCTTTGTTTGCTTGTCACAAATCAGGAGAAGTTTAAAGGTTTGCAAACCTTCCATGTGAACCTTGGCCGAGTTCAGAGCAGACTGTAATCTGATTTATCTGTTGTTTGCATGGCTTTCATTAGAGTTCCTTGAATTTTTTGACTGAATTGTTTCTCGAAGGGAGTTAGGGGTGGGGGGAAGTACCTGTCACTCACTGTCTTTCTCCTTTCCTCTTGTGTCTCAGTGATAGGGGACAAGTCATAAAAATCAGGGTTTGGGAACTATGCTCAAATTTCTAGTGTAATACTTCCTTTTAAAACCACAGCAGAATGTTTTTATTGGTTTTGGTATTTTTTTCTTGTTGATGAAACTGTCAGAACCTGTTTTGAACAGTTCTGTTCAGTCTGCAAGTTTATTTAAAATACCTGGATTTTCTTTGGCTGAATTTTGTGTTTACTACTTCTTTACTCGTGGCCCCAACTGAAGCTCTGTGTTGGATTTGGTTTCAGTGGTTTTCTTCTGCAAGTTGTCTTAGTGCTCAGAGCTCAGCTGGGTAGAGCATGGTGTTAACACCAAGGTTGCGGGTTCGATCCCTGTATGGGCCATTCGCTTAAGAGCTGGGCTCATGACCCTTCTGAGTCCCTTCCAACTCAGAATATTCTGTGATTCTGTAACTTGACTTGAAGGCTGATGAGGCAGAAATAGTACCTTTGCAAGATTCCCTGCAGAACTGGAAGACAAAGCAAGGTGAAGTGAGTATGATGTTTGTATTTGACCCTTAATCTATTTTGTACTGTGTATATATATCTGCCTCAAAAGAGATTTATTTGGCTTAACCAATATTTGTGTGTGCACAGGAATGACTGTCATTAGTCCTTCTGCTGTGTTTATTTGAATAGAGATGGGATGGGCTCAGGGCTTTGGTTAGACATTTTTAAGTGCAAACTCCAAAGTTTCTCTAATGTATTTGCTGTTAGCTCTTGCCTCTTGAAATAGAAAATAACATGCTGGGTGTTCAGAGTGTTAGCAGAGGGAAAAGAAATGGAAAATAGATTTAGTATTAATGGTTAAGTATGTGTAGGGGAAAATGTTTCTTTAAGTTTAGCCTGTCAGAAGAGACTCGTGTGTCATTTCAGAGCAGTACTTGGTGGTGTGCTTCCAATGTGAGGAACCTGACAGTTTCAAATGGTGAGTTGGGCAAATGGCAGGTAACACTTGTCTGTGATGTGACATCTCCCTTGGCTACTGTTCATCGTGGTGTTTAGAATTGGTCCTAGGGTTGTCCTAAACCACCCTAACTAAGCAATAGGAACTACCTTTCGTCTATTCTGTTACACAGAGCAAAGCTATCCATATAATAGGCTTATCTTGCTTACTCAACACCAAGACATATCCAGACTTCCTCATGCTTTGCCAAATGGAGCTCATCTAGGCCTGGACTTTGGGCTGTGGACTGTATGTTCCAGCATTACAAAATTAAAAGGTGAGCTGGGCAGGAAGGGAGGATCAAGGAAGTAGGGCAGTAGTTTGCATCCAGTGTCCACATGGAAGGTGTGGCAGTGCTTAGCCCGATTCTGGGCAGCACAGTGGAGCAGGTCTCACAGGTGAGTGACAGCGCTGCAGCTCACACTGAGGCACATGGCCAGGTCTGCCCCTGAGATCAGCAGATAACAGCCTGCAAGGTCAGGATGTGTGAGCTTGAGGAGAATAAAGATGGGTATGAGCACAGGAGAAGGCTGGGAGTTCTTACTGCTGATGTAGACGCACATCTGGTGAATACAGTGGTTTTAGTCTTGCTTGTATATCCCCAGAGCAGTAGAGTTCACTTTTAAACAGGCTGGGTAGAAAACTTCCCCAGAAGAATTGTTCTGACCTCTTGACCATTTGGTAGGTGCTGGGAAAGGAGAAGTCAGAAAACAAGCATCTGCTTGAGGCAAAGTACTTCAACTGTGTATTCTTGAATAATTACACATACAGTTTGTTATTACAGATTCAGGTTAGTTATACACTGTTTTATGACTGTTGTTTCTCTTACTGGTGTGCGGTCCCTGAATGCCAAGCACACTGGTGGCATTCCTCTTCTCACACTGATTGCTGCTATGTGCGATTTAAGGGCATATCTGAGGCATGGTAGACCTCTGCGTGTATCCCTGATGGGAAGTAGTAGGGAAATGTTTGTTACGGAGCATCTACGAGTTCTTAGCCTCTTACCGTGTCTTACTGTGTCTGTGAAAACAGAAGGGAGTTAGTACTAGATTTTGCAGACTGATAATCTGTTGGCTTCTTACTTGGGGGCTACTGTCATAATATATTGAACTGCATAGGGAAATGGTGGAGTCACCATCTCTGGAAATGTTCAGAAATGTGTGGATATGGCACCTGAGGATATAGTTTAGTAATGAAAACAGCAGTGATGGACCGGATGGTCTTGGACATCTTGTCCAACCTTAACAATTCCATGATTCAGAGCAGAAATGCTGACTGCAAAAAGGCCCATATTCTGTTAAACAGCCTCTTGGGAGGAAAGAATAATAGGGAAATGGTGTCTTTGCTCCTAGCACGTGTTGTTGGTACTGACTTAGCTGAGTGTTGGAGCTTAAAAAGCACCTGAACTGTAAGGTTGAAGAACCTTACAGAAGGGATTTTGGCTCAAACAGAAGTTGGGCTTCTACCAAGATGCTTATCTATTCTCATCTGGCTAAGCCTTTGGAAATACTTTCTTTGCAAACCTGTCTCGGGTGTCAGAGTTCATTGATGTATCATTTAGCAGACCAGGGTTTAGGACTTAAATAGATAGAGATAGAGGACATGGCTATTTTGATTTAGAATTGGGTTACCTATGGAAGTCTGACTGAGCATGTGTGATTTCAGGTTTCCTTGAATATGCAGTATTTAATATGACGTCCATATGCTGTTTTTGTAAGACTTTCATCTTGATTTGAACACATAGTTACCAACTCCTAATAAGCAAATTTTTTGGTCAGAGGACCACTGTTTGGGACAAAACTTCAGGCAAATTTTCAATGCTTGCTAAAGCACAGAGAAATTGTCTAATGTGGGGAACAGAACTGACTCAAAAATTTATTTGAAGTATAGATCAGGTCTAAATGCAGTCCTTTTGGCAGTGGGAAATAAGATTTTTCTTTTCTTCTTTGACAAATTCTTATTCCAGCTTTGGTTTTTTAGCTCAACAGATGGGTAGAAGAGCCAGAGCATATGGTGAAGAGCGAATAAATTTTATGCTAAGGACATGTATGTAAGACTAACTGTGGTAAGAGTATAGTGATTTACTTAATGTCACCTTTAATGGTAATCCTGTTAGCTCTTCGGTTTAGGTTGTTAAATCAGTCTCTATTTTGTATTAAAAATAATCACACCAATACATCTGTTCTGTTGAAGTGTGTTTACTTCTGTATGCATATTTATTTCTCTACAAGTCTTATCAAGTAGACTTTTAATTGTAGGGACTGGAATAGGAATGTCAGCTTTAGAACTGTGTGCTGAATCTGCTTATATTTTCTGTCTCTGAATATTTATGTGTTGTGTGTTGTCCATTTAAACAGTACTTCTCTTACCCTTTGTTAGACCTGTGATACCATCTACACTGAACTGCAGTATATTCTTAATTTTGAAAGAAGCCTTGGTCAGCACATCCGGTATAAAAACAGTTTAGATGGTTCTTTGATTTTTCTCAATGTCAAATGTATTTTCCACATTGATTTTTTAATTTATACTGTGGAAGGGTGCAAAGGGGACCAGGTGAAGAGGAGTTACCAATTCTCAGTCTTCATTTTGTGCAGTTTGTCTTCTTTTGGCAGTTTGTGCTTTACCCACCTGTCTGATTCAGTTTTGTGAAACCAGGATGCCTCATCTGAACTGCAAATAAATTTGGGGTTTACATCTGTTTCTTCTGCTTTATATCATTGGGGGTTTTAATCCTGAAAATAAAAAGTACAACTTGAGCTAATTATCTTTGGTGTGTGTTCTGTACTGCTGACTCTTTTGATATGTGACGATTACATTGTGAGTCAACTAACTTCAGTTGAGCTCAGAAACTTCTCTGATGCAGAATGGTGTCATTGAGGGTTGGTTTGGGTTTTTTTTGAGGTGGTACATCTCGCTGCACTTGTGTCCCCTGAGTACTGAGACCAGGCAACATCCTTTTTTTTTAGGATGTGCTGATAACTTCTCAGTAGTACTGAGTAGTACTACTACTAAGTAGTAGTGCAAAGAGATTAGAAATCAGTGCATGCTTGCACTTGTGTGCACACAGCTACATCTCTGCCTGACTGCACTGGGACAAAAGCCTGCTAATCCATGGATCCAGTTCTGTCCTGGAAGGCAAGTACAACTTCTGTGCAACCTCTACTGCTGTAATAGAGGTGATGAAGCTCCATTGTAACACTTGATCAGGAAACAGAGCATTGATAATGATTCCTGGAGCCTGGGCTGATGTTGGATGCTTGTAACCCGGTGAGATCAGACACACCCTTCTTTTGGGTTGCTTTCAGCGTGCCTGCCTTGAAGGTGTGGCAGTACTGGGGGCAGGGAGAGGGGAGAGTGGATGACCCTGATTCCCTCATGTTTTCAGACAGTGGTGACTGAGGAGGAGCTATCTGGAGTTGTTTTGTTTTTTTTTAATCCCAAAGTTAGAGCTGGGAATTCTGAGCTTAATCACTGCCTGTTGTGTCAGACCTCGAAGTAGGTGTTTGCAAACCAGCCTTCATTAGCAGTGACTCACACAAAGCTAACCATTGGTCTCAGTAAAGTCTACAATGTGCTGTCGGGAGGGAGCGTGCCACTAGCTTTTTTCAGAATATACCTATGCAGCACGAGTCTAAAGTGACTGGTGTAAGCTGCCAGTGTGTAAAAAGTTGATGGTTAAATAGCTTGGAGCAGCAGTGTGACTTCCACCCCCCCACCCCCTATATACTGTTTCCCCAGGCCAGGAAAATTATGAACCTTAGAGGAGACTTCAGATGCAAGAGTGAGCATGATTTCATCATATTGCTTCACCAGGGGTTTTAATGGATTTTTTTTTGTAGTCTGTGTGCTTTTAGCAATGCTGGACAAGGTCACACATGTATATACATGCGCATATATGCATGAAGTAAATTGTTATTTTGAAGCATATAATGAGACTGCAGAAACTAGAAGCATGTTCTGTGACAAATTGATGCATGCCCTTTATACCAAGTTTCGCTGTTGCCACAAACCTGTGATTAGCTGTTCAAACACAATCATTCCTGAATTGCATGTGTCTTACTATTCGCCTCTTAGGGGATGCTGCTGAACCTGTGTGCAGTTTTTTTTAGCTGTGGAGGATAAACTCCTCCACGCTGTCTGAAGGACAGCCAGTTTGGAACCTGGTGTATGCTGCCTACTGCTCTCGTTCCACATGTAGCTGGAAGGTGAGCAAAATGCTGGCAGGCTCTGGAGCTGAGTAATGGTAATGTTGCTGATTCTTCTCATCAGCTAGGTGACACACCAGGCACTTGCATTAGACTAGAAGAGCATTTGACCAAAAAGCCTCTCCAGTTTAAATGTACTAAGTGGGGTCAGTTTGTCATGCGCTTGGGTGAGCAGACTCTGGAAAAAGAAACCAAGTGAATTTTGAACCGCTGCTGGTTGGTGAGCCCAGCTGCTCTTCTTGGAGATCAGGGTTTGATCTGTTCAGCTGATAGCAGTGCCATTGCCTGAAGTCAAGACAAAGTGGATTCTTCTGGAAAAGATGGTGAATGTGACCAGGATCATTAACAGGTAACTTGCTGCATGGATAAGCTGTTAGTGCAGTCACACAGAAAATCAACTTTCCCTCAATCTAGGGATTTGTTTAAATTAAAAGCAAAATTTGCTTAGAGTGGAAAATGACTTGTTTTTGTTCTTTCTTGTATATCTCTTATCTGCAGTAGAAATAAATATACCTTGGGGGAAGAACTTTGGGATGGTGCAGAGTCTGCTCAAGGGAGAAGCTACTGTCGTACACATAGCTGTGTAGGTTTATATCTGCAGGTTCAGCAAAAATTTGGCCTCGGAGTCAGTACTGTTCGTTTCAGCAACCAGTGAGAACACATGCCCATGGCAGAACTGCTTACATGGCCAAATCTGTGGATTAAAGTTTCCAGCATAATCTGTGGGCTGAAATTGCGTGTGGCTGTAAGTTGGGTAGTACTTCAGAGGGGTGAATGCTTCTTGTGTCTGCTTTGAGATTATTTTTTGTTCTCAGTAGTTTAAAAATAAAACAACCCCATTTGTTGCAAGATATGATTTCTTTGCCTGGCTTCTAACTTAAAACTGGTGCAAGGGTAATTTTCTGCTGCCTTATCTGTAGTGGGCAGTTTCTTGGTGGAAGAAAGGAAGCAACTGGCAGTACCTTAGGCACTAGAGCATCAAGGGAGCTTAGCTGGTAGCTGTATAAAGTGGGAAGTGTATGGCACAGTGCCAGCACAGGCTGTCCCTTTATGACTGAGGAAGATGGATGAACCTTTAAAAGGGTTCTGGTTGCTCAGGAGATGCTGAACAATGCAATGGTCCTCATGCAAAGGCTTGCAGGTTTCAGTGAAATGGTATAGAAGCTTGGCTGGTGTGTGCAAAGCCCAGATGGTACCTCATGCTTGGGTTTGAAAGAGTAATTTCTGTTTGACCAGAGTTGCAGGTGCCATTGTTTCATCTCCGTTATATTCATGAGGAAGTTTTGATACTATTTATGTAGATGCGGTTTGGGTGGCTCAGCAGAGGGACAGGCAAATGGCTGGCCCAGCCATGTCCCCCCAGCCCCTCACTTTATATTGTGGGACAGTGCCTTGGCACTTCAGATATGTTTGAAACTCTAATACCAAATTCCTCTTAGTCTGGACATTTGTGAATGCAGAATACAGAAGGAATTGAGAGCTGAGTTATTTCTGTCGTGTTGCTTCTTGCAAATACTCTCTAAGTAAAGGAAAACAAAACACTGCCTAGGAGGTGTTTCTCCCTGCATCAAAGTCATCCTTTGGCAGATTGGGTGGAGAAGAACACATTGTTTATTTGGTGAGGTCTGTATAAATGAGAATTAAAGATGGTAAAAATATTTTTCTTTAATTTTTTTACTGAACATTCACTTTTATTTTTGTTCATAGCAACTGAGTGAAGAGTTGGGTTTTGGTATTCCTGGATTTTCTTCCAGCTTGAAATTGCAAAACCTAAAATCACGTATCCAAGAAAAAAAATCATCCAGCGAGGCTGGAGCAGTGGAAAGGGAGGAGGAAAGGTATGCAGCAGTGATAGTGCTGTAACTTGCCCTTTGGAACAGAAAATAAAACTCTTGGTTTGGAACGCTTTTTTTTGAGACAGAACAAATTATTACACCAAGTTCACTCTTTGAACCCCATCCAGTACAAAGTTCATTTGATACATTAAATGCAGTTTTGCATTTGCAAAACTGCTGAATTTGATTTGATTGCATCTTTTGAAAGGCTATACTGGCAGCAAGTAAAATACGTGCCAGGCATTTCTCCTGAGGAGAATAACAACTGCTAGGATTTCAGCCTAAATATCTCAAATGCCAACAGTTTTGGTTCTTTTTCTCTAATTCTGCTTTTCTTGAAGAATCATGACTTGAACTCTGAAGCATTAGAAGCAGCCAACACATCCTGTGCGATACTGGATATTGCTGAAAAATGTGCTTTGGTCATTGCCAAAACAAAAACTAAAGAAGTGTGTATTGCAAAGATAATCCCCTTCTGGCCCTCCATAAATCTGTCTTGAAAACTGCCCTTAGTAACAGGGTTGTCTGAGGATCACTGACACAGGCTGTCTCACCAGGCTGACTCCTTTGCTGCACACCGCAACCATGTACAGGGAGTGATGAACTGGTATTTCTCGAGGCTGTTTTTCCCCTTGTCTGCTGGGTATGTTCACTGTGCAGGCATGCACAATGCTGGCAAAAACACTTGAAGCCAGACATATCCTTCCAGGCTTTGAGATCCAGGGTGAATCTGAAACTCAGTGTAGGTTTCCTGAAATACATCCACAAAGGAAGAGCAAGGCTGCTGCAAGAAGAGTTTACACTAGCAGAGGTTATGTAATTTGGAGGATCCTAGAAATTCCTACCAAGTAATCGCTTGTTTATACAGTACTAATTTTGGAAAGTTTTGGTGGTGCCAAATTGGGAGAGAGAATTGGGATTGTTCAGCCTGGAAAAGAGAAGGCTTGGGGTGACCTAATTGTGCCCTTCCAGTACTTGAAGGGAACCTACGAGGGAGAGGGACTTTCTACAAGAACACGTAGTGACAGGACAAGGGGGAATGACTTGAAACTGCCAGTAGGTTTACATGAGACACTAGGAAGAAATTCTCTGCTGTGAGGGTGGTGAGGCTCTGGCAGCCCAGAGAAGCTGTGGATGCCCCATCCCTGGAAGTGTTCAAGACCAGGTTCACTGGGGCTTTGAGCAACCTGGGAGAGTGAAAAGTGTCCCTGTCTGTGGCAGGGGGGGTTGGAGCTAAATGTGCTTTAAGGTCCCTTCTACCCCAAGCCATTCTATGATCTTCCTATCACCTGGATTTTGTGCACAAAGGAGATTGCTTTCTCAGATGGTTATTTGACTGTCCTGTCCTGGAAAGATTTACTAAAAACTAAACTGCTAAAAAAATTGCTTGTTTATGGCAATAAACTAGATAATTACAATCTTGTCTTCTTGCATTTATTGCCAAGAACAAGAACTTTTAAGTAGCTTAATTTCCCTTCCACATGTTCTTTCCTCCTGTCTTGAGGCTAGGTTTGTCCCCTTTCCAAGGCTGAAGGATAATGTAGGCAGCATTAATAAATGTACCAGGGAACTGGCGTCTCAAGATCACGATTATAGTGCAATTCTGTTTACCCAAAAGTGAAATGAAAGACTTGGCCAGTGAATTTGTTCTCTGCTGTGTTACAATCCTGTGACTCTTGGAGCAGAAGAGGCTGGTAGAGGCTGTTAGAGCAAGGTTTTTAGCAGAGAATGAGGGAAACAGCTGAAAATCAAGCTTCCAGAGGACATTGGAGTACCCATTAAACCTGTGTGCTTTTGTAGATGGCTAACAACCAATCAGCTTGAAATCCTTGGTTTTGTGCCCCACTAGCTGTGAGTGGTTGGTTAGGGCACTTCAGAAAAAATAGTAAGAAAAATCCTTCTTACTCTCCTTATGCCTACTGAAATGCAGTATTGAGTAGACAGGTCTGTGCTGCTGTCCCCCCTGCTTCTCGAGGGGCATGGGCTGGCAGATCCCCAGGCTCACCAGTGTGTCCCAGGTCCCTATCATGTGTTCTGTTTTTGTTGATGTGCAGCTGCACTGTCCTGTTCCTGGGACCTTGCTTTGGGGGCCTGTACGGCTTTAGCGGTTGCCACACACCCTTTGTGCCTGGGGAACAGATCGGCAGGAATTCTTTCATGGCTCTCAAGCCTACAAAAAGTTTTGGAAGTGGCAAACTGAAAAAAACTGTGTTATTATGTTTGCTGAGAAGAAAACAGTGACTGCCTTCTCATATACTGCAAATGACCGTGGTGATCATTATACCTGCCGAGATGACAGCGCTACATTCATTAAAGCCTGAGGAACACTCCTGCTCCAGTGCTGAGGAGTGCAAGTACATAGCCTGACACAGGCATTCATCTGAGCACACCGAAACCAAACTCCCATGTATGGACTCAAGAACACCCTCTGTGAAATGCTGGGGTGCTGTCTCACCTGGCTCTTCCTGTGACACACCTCCCTGGGGAATGTGGACCTCCAGGGTCAAACTTAGGCTCAAGCATATGTTTTGAGATACCATCTCTGACATTTAAGGGCACCACACCTTATTCTTCTTTTCTTTAAGACTCCTGGATGTGGTAGGACAGGAGAAGAATGAGCAGACACTACCTGCTGGCCTATCTCAGGCTCATGCTTAGACCTCTGTCTCATTTCTGTCTTGCTGGATTCCTGTTGATCAGAGTCTATCTGCTCTGTCCAGCAAGTCTCATCATTAATGCTGGTGCAGTTCTTTTCCTAACTCAAAGGTAGCTGGCACGTGTAAATGTGTCCCCCAATAGAGTTTAATGAGGTATGGCTTTCTGGCTCCAAGCTGAGACAGTGTTCAGACTGATTGGGTTTTTTCCAGACCTGATTGGTCTAGGAATAGTGCTGAAAGCTGCTTTTTAGTTTCAAAACACTTAACCATCCTACTAAATTATTAGCATTGGCAAGATGCCACCAAGCGGGACAGAGTCCAGCTCCAGCGAGGTGGTAAAACTGCTCTCTTACTTAGGTGGTTTTTATTGAATCACAACCACAAAAGACCACCTAATACTCATCCAAGTTTTTCCTCCTGATCTGATGGGAGCAGGATGTATAAATAGGATTGAGTCTGAGGGGAATGCGGGCTCTTCTCTCCCATGTTTTTCTTTTATGCATGTGCCAAGTTAAAGAAGAGGAGAATTCAGAAAATGCAAGGAATTCTCATTTCCCTTTTCTCCTTGCTTGTTTTAAAGTGCCAGAGTGAGAAGTTGGTACCTTAATATGTCTTCTGTTTATTACCCCATGACACACTTCACTGTGATTTTGATACCTGAAGAGGGAACACTCTCCCCCAAGGGTATTGTGGACCCCTGTTATTGTATTTGCTGATGTTTGTAAAACTCCGTTTGCTGTCCTGTCTGTTAGTTGTTCCGTTTCAACACACCTTTAGCTGACCTGTGCTCCAGAGAACTGTTAAACATTGCAGGCATGCTTGAAGAAGGAAAATAATCTTCCTTTCAGCTTGGAGTGAAGCACTTAAACTCACTGGTGTGGCAGAAGGAGCAGTAGATGTGCTGTGGGTGGTGCTAAACCGGTTTGGAGAGAGCTGGGAATGGCATGAAGTGTGGAACTAAAAACTTTATGCTGTGATGGGATGGGTAAGTTAGCATCTATGTGCTGGCAGACTTTGTTGTGTGGGGGTGTTAGAGCTTTAAAAGCATTGTGGGCTATAGAAGGAGCACTTTGGAAAGTCTTTGAGCCCCAGCATTGCCTTTGCCTTGGCGAAGGCAAAGGAGAAGGTCACCAGAGATGGTTAATAAAGCTTTAGCTGCTGAGCTCACTAAACATTCTTCCAGTTCAATGGCCTATGCAGAATGATGTGTTTAGTCAATGTTTAATTCCTAAGCAACAAATGGTGATTGTCATACTAGAAGGCACTTGTGGTGTTGACTGAAGCAATGGAGGCCAAGGATTAAAAAGGTCGCGCGGGGAGATCACTTCGGCAGCCTCAAAGCTCTCACCTCTAGGTCAGGTCCCTTCTCAGCAGGAGAAAACAAGGAGAAGTTCATGCTGCCTTAAGGCCAATAAAGGCTTTCCAATAGGAAAACAAACCAGCCATTTAAAAAAAAAATTATTGGCTGTAGGAAACAAAACAAAGGGAAATGTGAACTGTGGATAGTTGAGGGAAGGCAGGGGAAAGCAGGAAATTAAGAGACATTTACTCTTGCCCTGGTGATGGGAGAGCAGGAGCGGAGCATGTCGCTGGTCAGCAGAGGCAAGCTGTGACTGACAGCAGGAGGGGAAAGGAGCAGCAGCTGTTGAGGAGGTTGAGGGCTGCTTGTATGGTTCAGATCTGGAGAAGAGAAGAGAGAGGACTGCAAACAGTGCCTTCACAGAGCGGAAGACCTGGATGGGATGTCAGGCAGAAAACTCAAGAAACTTTCTTGTTGGATGAGTCAGAAATGAGAAGAGCCCCCGCAGCTGAGAGCCTCTAACCCTGTCTCACCTTTACCCTTCTCCAAGATCTGATTGTCAAGGCCTGGCCCCTGGGCTCTGAGCAGCCACCAGCACTGTTTATCTCCAAGCCTGGCCTGGATTTGTCTGAAGCTGCTTTATCCAAGGACTCTGTTAACTCAAGCTTGTGGGGAGGAGGAAGGGGGTGTAGGCATGTGACATTCCTGCCTCCTATGAAATCAACTCAAAGCATGTGAAGTTTACAAGTCTGTTTATATGTTTGTCCCAGGCCAATGGGACTTGCTTGGCTGTTTCGTACATATAGCGGTTCACTTCTGTACCAGTGCCAGGAGGATTGGGATGATTTGTCCTTTATTGTTCTTTACTTTCCGTGTTTTATACATCAACATGCATAATAGCAATTATTGTGTGCTTTTCCAGCTCTGCTGGGTAAAGTACACAGGGATTTCATGATACAGACAGTCAAAGAGAAAGTGCTGTTCAAACCACTGCACTTTCCAGGTTGTGACTCAGTCTTTGGGATTGCTTTGTCTTGAAGACACGTAGAGCTATAACCAATTTTTTTTTTGTTAGGCTGTTACTGAGCCTGGACATGTGTAATGCAGACCAGAGTTCTGCTTCAGTTTTAGAAGATTAGGGCAAGATTGAGTCGATTTTCTTTGATCTACCAAGACCTCCATTGCTGAGCTACTAAGAGAGGGCAAGACTGCAGGCTAATATGAGGGCTTACTTGTGGCCAGGACACACTACTTCTTCCATACTGGATATTGACTCCAGCACTGATTTACTGGGCACCAGGAATAAGTTTTCACCCATGCAATTTCCAGATGCAACAGGGATTTTGTTCTAAATTACTGATCTGTGATGACTTAAGTCATGGCAATGATTAATTTTGCTGATGAGTTGATGGTTTTGTAAACATGTAGAGCAGCTCTGCAAAAGTCATTATTTATGAGGTATTTACTGCTTTTTCTTTTCAAATTTCATGCTGTTTACCTTGAGAATGAAGAATGAATGCTGTAGAAAAGTGGCATGTCCTATGAGCTAGTATTACTTTGCTCAGAGTGTTAGCAGAGCCAAGCTGTTCCGGCACTAAGGGTGCACATTCCAAAGCAATTAGAACAGTTTCATAAGTAAATACTGCTCAGCTGCTGATAAAATGCCTTTCAGATGTCTTCGTAAAACAGATTCAGGTGACCAGTAAAGAACTACTTTCTTTAATCCTTGCAGTCAAATGTGGAAATACTTATTTTGATTCCTAGCAGTTTTTTCATTTAAAAATTGCTGTGAATTGAAAGTAGTTCATTTGTCTTGTTGAAATAGCCTGCAACTGAGTCACAGGGAAAAGAAATGGTGACAATCATGGATTCCCCACCCTATGTGCTTCATCAGGGTCTCTGACCTCTCTTAGCATAACCACACATTGAAATCATTTGATGCTTGGCTTACTGTGAGTGTAAAAACTTCTAGGGAGGAGGAAGAACAAGTGGGAGGGTGAAAACCAAAAAAAAAAGGAGGATTTCCTCTGCCTATAAACTGGTGTACAAAATTGTAATTCATCTGGGAAGCTCTGCAAACTAAAGCATGCCTGTTTTCTGCTCAGAACAAGCATGGCTTCAAGCTGCAGCACTGATTCCCAAACTTCTTGGACCAGCTTTTACCCATATTGTCCCTTGTCACAGAGCTTTGAATTCTGAACCTCAGAACAGGGGTGTGTGGTCTCCAGGCCCCTTTGCAGGCCCACCAGCTATCTGTATTTCCAGCTGTGAGAACCCCTGCCCTAGGGCACCATTTGGGTAAAAGCATAGGATGCTGGCCATTATGTACTCCAAGACCAGAGCTAAAGATCTTTTTTCCAGAAGCATTCTTTCAGAAACTAAACAAAAACAGTATTTTAGATGTGGGTTTGCTTTTCTCTTTTGTTTCCCCTGTTTTCCTGATTTTCTTTCTTTACTATCTTCTGTACCTCTCGGCTAGTGTTACTTTCTGGGAATTCTTTCCTTTTGTTGAATCATAAAATAGTGTGAGTTGGAAGGGACCTTTAAAGGCCATCTAGGCAAAAAAAACCCGTGGAATAAGCAGGGACATCCTCAACCAGACCAGGTTGCTCAGAGACCTGTCTAGCCTGACCTTGCACGTTTCCAAGAATGAGGCATCCACCTTTCTGGGCAACCTGCTCCAGTGTTTTATCACACTCATTATAAAAAACTTGCTCTTTATAGCTAATCTAAGTCAACCTTCTTCTCATTTAAAACCATCATCCCTTGTCCCATCACAACAGGCCCTGCTGAAAAGTTTGTCCTTACTTTTCTTATAATCAGAGAATCATCAGGGCTGGAAGAGACTTCTAGGATGATCAAGGTCAACCATTAATCCAGCACTGCCAAGACCCCTTTAAGTACTAAAAGACTGCTCTAAGGCTTCCCCAGAACCTTCTCTTCCCAGCAAGAACAGCCACGACTCTTTTTGCTTATCCTCACAGGAGAGGTGCTCCAGCCCTCAGATCACCTTCATGGCTCCTCAGGATGCACTCCAACAGGCCCATGTTCCTTCTGTGCTGAAGTCCACATGGCTGCTTTTTGGAGGATGCATAGAACCCTATGGAGGGATAGGTTTATTCAAACACTTTTGTGTCTGAAGAGTGTTGCTGTGATGAGTTGCACGAGAAGGCAGGCAGGGGGGAAGGCAGGACACTCACTGGAAACTCCAATTGCAAGGATGAATGAGGCCAAACGTGTGAAGGGTGAGGAGCGCTGAGTGCTGAGCCTGAAGAGCTGTAGAGAGTGGAGGTGGGCCTCGAGCAAAGCCAGCTGAAGTTAAGCCTGGACAGGGCATGAGCCAAACCCTAAATCTGTTTGCTTTGACTGGGTAACTTAAGATCTGCACTTGGACACTGTGGTCCAGGCCCTGGCCAAGCACATGGAGCATTAGCCTGTGTGAGTATGAGGAAGAAATAATCAGCTTTGGCAGTCCAAGTCCCAAGCCTGTCATATAAGCACACCCTGAACTTTAAACATATGTGTAACCCTGTTTCCAGTACAGCATTTGAAAATGTGTCCTCACTCCAATCCTTCGCCCTGATGAAGAAAACAGAATTTATAAAGAAGATTTTATGTATAAAGTTGCCTTTTGTTCTGCACTGTACTGGAGCACACAGATAGTAATTGTACACAAAGATCTATTTAATTTCATTTACTCCAGTTAGCAGAAGTAGAACTAGCACTGGTTTGGGGTTTTTTTGGTTGGACGTTTTTGTGTATGTGTTTGTGTGTCGGTCTTGTTCTGTTTTGATGTGGTTTTCCTGGGGATGATTGTATGTGATGTGGTAGCATGAGAATTGTCAGTCAAAGAGCTGGGCTCAGCAGTTTTTTGTGGATATCCAAGAGGTTGCTGATAGCATGTATCTGGCAAGGTTCCAGATGTGATCAACTGTCAGAAGATATTCCTCCTGACTCTTGCCCAGACACTTTCCTCCCTTGCTACCCCTTCAAGCTTTCTTCCAGAACAGCACCTCATAGTTATACTTGGTAAAGCCCATTTCTTCTGGAAACCTTGGCCAGCTATGTGGAGTTCCTGGAGCCTGATGTGATATCCAGGTAAGTCAAATCCGTTTTTTCTCTTCCTGCCTCGCAAGTCTAAATGTAAAATCTGTGTTTCCATGTGGTCTTTCTTTTAAAATCCTGAGTTAAAGTAAATAGAGAATTCTGTTGATTGTGCTATGAATCTTATTTATGGCATGATTGTCTTCCTCAGCTAGACTCAGCTTTTTTAAAATAAAAGACAGCAAAACAAATATTTCCAGAATGAGGTGACTAAAGCTGTCCAACACCTCTGGGGCCTTCAGTTCACGAGAAGTGTCCTGATCCTGGTTTGCTGTGAGTCAAAACCTAAACGAAATCCTTAGGTCAACCTTACTTCCACTGCTGAACTCCACTACATTAGAGGCAAAGGTACAAATTTTACCTGGATTATTTGAAGAGCTTTACAGGACTTTCCTCAGTTTGGAAACCTTGTGGAAAAAGTAAGAGGAAGCTTCTATAATTTTATGTTTCGTTTCAAGCCAGAGTCAGAGCCTTCATAGTATTTTCTGGCTTTGGTTTGGAAAGGGAGCTGCTTTGGCCACCAGCCAGCTGGCGCGGGGGTAGCTTTCAGCCCTCTCCGTGGAGCCCTGCTCTCTGCAGGTCAGCAGCTGAGCCACAGAGTCTGGCCACAAGCAGGAGAGTTGGGTCCTGGCCAACTTGGCGTGCTACGGCCCTGCTGGGTAAGGATGCAGCAGGTCAAGAACTGAACCTCCAGGAATCAGGGAGAGGGCCTGTAAGGAGCCTACCTCTGCCTCCCTTGGGAGGGTGCTGCTGCTTCATACCAGCATCAGTGTGGAAGCAAGGAGCCATCTCCATCACTCAGGACTGGATGAGAGGATTTCTATGTCTCTGTTTCCTAATCCCACACTGAGTGGAACGGCGTTGAAATCTGCAGCAAAATTAGCTCTGAGTCCTACAACTCTGAGTGATGTTCAGACTGTTAAAAAAAACTAAGAAGTCCTGTCATGGTTCTTAAAATCCATGTGTTCTTAACTACTTCAAAGCTCTTGTGTTGGCATGACCAACAGAAGTCCTGTATGCGATCTCATGTGATGAGCAATGTGATTCGCCTGCAGAGGAGGAACCTTCAAAGTCCTCTTCTGCTACGGAAATATAGTGTCGTAGAATGGTTCAGGTTGGAAGGGACCTTAAAAATAATTTAGTTTCAACACCTGTGCTATGGGCAGGGATGCCACCCACTAGACCTTGTCGCTCAGGACCCCATCCAACATGGCCTTGAACACTTCCAGGGATGGGGCATCCACAACTTCCCTAGGCAGCCTGTTCCAGTGCCTTGCCACCCTCACAGGAAACAGTTTCTTCCTAATGTCTAATCTAAACCTGTCCTCTTTCAATTTAAATCATTGCCCCTTGTCCTGTCACTGTCTGCCCACATAAAAATTCCCTTTCCCTCCTTTTTATAAGCCTCCATAAGGTACTGGAAGGCTGCAATGAGGTGTCACTTGAGGTGTTCTCTTCTCCAGACTAAACAGCCCCAGCTCTCTCAGCCTGTCTTTGTAGGAGAAGTGCTCCATCCCTCTGATCATCTTCATGGCCCTCCTCTGGATTTACTCCAACAGGCCCATGCCTTTCCTGTGCTGGGGACCCCAGAGCTGGATGAAGTTGTCCAGGTGGGGTCTCACAAGGCGAGAACCCTCTCCCTTAACCCGCTGGCCAGGCCGCTTTGGATGCAGCCCAGGATGTGTTTGGCTTTCTGGGCTGTGAGAGCACATTGCTGGGTCATGTCCAGTTTTTTGTTCATGAGAACCCCCAAGTCCTTCTCCACAGGGCTGCTCGCAATGATTTCAGTCTGTACTTTTGTCAGGGATTGCCCAATACGCCGTCACTTGAAACCTGAATGGTCCTGCTGGATCAACATTGCTGTTTTTCTCTTTGCTGTGGGCCACAGTCTTGACCTCAGGTACAAAAGTGTGTGGTGAGATCTGCAGCTGTGGAAGTCTGAATGTGGTGACCCAGGCTAAACCCAGCCTGTGTTCCTTGTGCCTTGTATGCAAAAGGTAAATCTTTCTCACTTTCAGACTTGTTGGTTTTCCACTTTGGTACATTTCTCTTTGAGTTGTTTCCTGGGAAAGAGAATGTTAAAAGCTGCTCTTTCACCTTTAATTTGGTAAAGTAGGCAGAGTGCTGCTAATATGACAATGCTTAAAGGGATTAGTTAGCACATTAAGAGTTTCAGTTGCTAATCTCTTGTAGAACACAGAGGTTTGGAAGGGAATAACTGCTTCTCCCTGGTGACTTTCATTTGCTTGTTCTGCATGGATACAGGTATTTCCTCAGTCTCTGCAGAAGGCTAGCAAGCAATGTGCTGAGGTAACAAGTGGTGTGATGCCTCCACAAAAATTGATAGTCAGCTGAGGTGCTGAGACAGCATTAAAATCATCCTATGGAAGACCATACTGGTCATGATCAAACATATAAAATGCTTCATGGCATGACAATGTCTTCACTTCTCAGGGAAGCCAAGAGCAGCTTCTCGATCACACAAGGCCCATGATGCCTAATCACTTCTCATGACTCCTCACTAAGTTAGAACAAATAGCAAAAATCAATTTCTTCTGAGTTTCTGCTTTCACTTCCAGCTTGTTGAAAAATCTGTGTTTCCTACACCTCCTTGAATTTGGTCCATGCATGCATGATCTACATGGTGTTACTTTGCAATTGCTCTATGTAAAGCTACGTAACTTCTGCATACACATTTTTCAGCTGGAATGGTAGGAAACTGCTCACTTTTCTGCGTGTTCCAGATACTTGTAGTTTCAATGCACATTGATAATGGGGATCTTGAATCTCTGGATTCCCGTGAAACAGCTGCCTGCTTCTCAGATGTAGCAGGTCATGAAGCAGAGTGCTGGAGGGCAAGATGTATTTGTGATGGAAGATGGACAGAGGAAAATGAAGTCAGAGTTCCCTCCTTAAGGAATTCTTTGCAAAGGTATTTACATGTAGACACAAATTATTCATCCTCTCTTTTCTCCCTTAAATGTGTAATTTTTTTCCATTGGAGGAACAGACATCTCTGGCTACTCCTTCAGAAGGAAGGTAGTGAAGTTCAGTGGGAAGCCAGAATTAAAATCCTCTTGAGATGTGCAGTGTGTCCTGTAACCTACTGAATTCCCTGTCATGTGCATTTCAGAAGAGTGTTTGCCTATAATCTGGAGAATGTCCAATCAGTATCTGTTGGTGAATTGCACTATTTTCATTTTGGGTGAAGGTTTAACACTCTTTTCTTCAGTATTGTTTCCTGATGCTGCTCTCAGCCATGGTCTCCAACTACTTTATCTCCTTAAAGCTCACTTGTGGTCCAAAATACTTGATTGGAAATCAAGTATTCAGGAAAAAGTGATAAAATAAAGGCCTTGCAGCACCTTCTGATGTTTAACAAAAGGTTAACAAATGCAAAAATGGCTCCTGAAAGCTGCAGGCAGTTTCAGGCCAGGTTTACATTTTTCAGATTCTTGCTTTACCTTATTTGGCCATGCAAAATGGGATCCAGCGGTCCCCAGGGATTTGGCTGTGCAGAGATTGGGCTTTGTTAAGAAGAAAGTATGTGTTTTTTCCTTGGGAGACACATGGCTAAATATGGGCTGTGTTAATAACAAATGAGTCTGCCTGCTGGCAGAGTTACGGGTTCCCGATGTCCCTCACGTTAAAAAGGCAGGCACACAGCAGCCCTCTAGCATCGAGCTTCGACTTCGACTGCGGCTGTATTGAAAGGTGAGGGGAGTGGAGGGATGTGCCAACATCGACACTCATGGAACTTGTCTTGATTTTAGTGGGAAGTAGTTTGGGTACAAGACAGCTACAGTTGTCTAAAACAACTTGAAATGAAACCAAACAGGTCAGAGAACCACGGTTGAGTGATTTTTGTGAGCTGAGACTATATGTAATCTTTTTTTCCTTTTTTGCAAAATTTTTCTTTTTTTTAATAGTCTTTCCTGTGAACAACGATTCATCTGAAAAATACAAGTAGATAAAACAAGCTGGCCAAATAATATGCATAGTTGTAGGGAATAAATATTGACTTAGGATCTGATATTGGTCAAGTGATATGTTTGAGGTGTGCCCTATAAAATGTAGCTCTTGGGACAGGTAGCAGATCAAAAACCTCTGCTGACTGCAGGTTTTTTTTACCTATTCACTAGGGTTCTGACTAAAATATTGCACCTCAGTGCTTTGTTAGGCATGAAACCTGTTGATGCTTGGGCTGAGGTGAAGAGTGTAAGGTGGACAGCAATGGAGAAGTATTGATGTATTAAAGTATGTGTTGCATAAAGCAGTAACTGTATAACCACTTTTTAAAAATCTAACAAAAGGTTGAAGAACTCTTGCAGGAACAGAGGGAGACTACAGCCAGAGGCCATCAGGGAGCTATCAGGACCAAGGCAGATGTTAGGAAAAAGGTGTAGGTAGTTAAACAGCTCCTACTGCTTACTTGGGCACTGCTGATGGGACAATATGAGCTAGATCCTCTTGCTAGTTGAGCAGTTTTAGCTCTTCAGAAATGATTACAGGCCAAAATCCTTATAGATGGTTCTCTGTTCACAAAAAAAAAATCCCAGACTAACCCAACTTAGAAAAAAAAACCAAACCAGTGAAAGTTTTATCTTTTCTATTAAGTGCAACTTGAGGCGAATCATGGAGGAAAGGCAGAGAGGGCAGGTCCCAGTGAGACTTCAATTAGAAGCATGCTACATTTCAGTCTCAGTCGCTTCACAAGCTGACTATGCAAGGGATGAAAACATGAATTATCTCAAATGCTCTTTGAAGATATTGGGAACAGGACAGCCCCAAAAGCTTGCCGTCATTCTAATGACAGGGTGCAGGTCAGCACGGCTGCATTGTGAAGAGAAGCAGGGGGTGGGCAGCTGCAGCCCTTTCTTGATATCTGTTTTTGGGAAAGTTATTCTAAACTTGCTACAGTCTCCTCATGTGTTTATATTACCACCTGGATTGTACAAATGTTTTCACTAGAGCTAGTTGAAATTTTCTTGTAGGAAGGGTCTTGCAGAAAAGGATTTTACTGAAAAATAAAAATTTCACGTGGAAAACTCTTCCTGGGACATTGCTTTGGACTGTTTTTGCTATCTCTGTTCAAAATGTTTTCTGTGAAAAGAGAAGGATTTTAAAGCTAAGGAGTCTTGCTTTCAGACTTCCTGTGAATATTTGTACTTTGTGGTAGGATGGAGGGGAATATTGATTCCCATAAGTGTTGTGTGGATTAAAGATCTGGCAGACCTTTGAACATGTGAAGCATTACAAAACTTCTGTTATTTTTGATGTGAATGACATTCTCATTTGTCTTGTAAATGGTTTTGAAAGCCAAAGAGCAAAGAGCTCCAAAAAACCCAAGTGTACTTGCATGTCCAAGGGCAACATAACTACTGACCACTAATTTTTTCTTTATTTTTGTTTTTTGGTGCTCAGGTTTGTACCTGAACATTTGTAAGAGTGAATGACTGTGGTTGGAGTTGAAGGTGGTTCAGGATTATCTCAAGTTATGCTTGAGGCACCTCAGACTCCACACAAGGATTAGGGATATTGCCCTGGAAGTTTTGCTGCAATTTTTCCTCGTAGCCGACACTGGTTTTTTACACCATTGTTCACAATGGTGAGCTGATATTTGGAGAAGGTGACTGTGTCTGCTGAGGACTGATTTCACTTGGCTGTATGACTGTTATGATTTGGAAATGTGTGACCAGTTCAGGAGTCTGCTCTGGACTGAGGTCCTGAGGTAGCTGGAGAATGGATGAATGAAGAACTGAGAGCTGAAGACAGTCAAAGTCCCCTTAAAATGGTGGCTTGTTTTACTCCCTATGGCCTGTACCCAAGGCTAACAAACTTGACTATTTCTTCTGCATCCTTTCTATGGACAAGGTACAGGATTTTGATAAACTCTATCTTCTCATGCCCTTGGAGGCTGTCAAGAAACTAAGTACCTGTGCAAAAGTGGGGATGCAGCAGACTTGTGGTTTTTCACGAGAGCCAATCTATTCCTCTAGCTCAGGCAAGATGTGCTACAGGAATGAAACTACTCCTACAGCCCCTGTGGGCTTTTTAGTAAGACTCAGCCAGGCAGTTATCAGATTTTGGTAATACTGATGTTATCGCTGTTCGCACTGCCTGTGTTTTGATTCCGAGCACCGCCCACGTTCTCAGAGATGGTTTGTGAGGCTTTCACCGCTGGCTGCCTGTGCCCACATTCTGGGGTGCGCTGGGACAAGGCTGGGATTCGTGCCTGAAATGCCTGGCGCATACCAACAAACCCACTCCCACTGCCTGTCTGTTTGGAGGAGGCACTGGCAGACCAAAGGGCTCTCGTGGCCTCCGATAAGTTAATTACTGGTGGCTTAAATGTTTATGGAGTGGAATGTGCCTCCCATTTAGCATCTGACCTGTGCTGAGAAGCTGCCTTTGACATGTTGTTTCATGGGTGAATGGTTTAAAGTGTCTGTGCAAAGTTGAATGTTGTTTGAATGATGTGTTATCAGTGCTGCTTTATAACACTGAAGCTTCTTTGCTGTCTGATTTAAAATATGAATAAGCCCAGGACACTGGAGCTGGGGATGTAAGCTCATCTGGCACAAGGGTTTCTCTGAAGCAGCCGTGTAGCCCCTTCAAACCCAGTATTTTGTGTGTGTAATTGTGTTGTTGCTAATTACAAGGTAGTCATTGTTTATATCCTCATCTACCCTTCCGGCTTCCTCTTGGAAGAACAGGCACAGCTCCAATCTCCCTGAGGCCACTGGAGGCTGTGGCTGATGGTGGTTGGCGGCACCAGCCAAGGCGTGACACTTGCGAGGGGAATGTCTGAGTTGGGACCCAGCAATTGCCCTCCAGATCGTCCTAACCCAGAGCAGGACACAGAAGAACAGCCCCTCATGTGGAAGGGGAGGCTTCCAGGATGAGCAGTAGCCTTAGGGAATGAGATCTTGTGCAGTGTACAAAAACCCCCTTATTCTGCAGTGAAGCAGAATATGAAGGCTGTCAGAATAGTTAATTTGAGACAACTCTGTGGCTAATTGAGTGTTTAATTCTTAAATCAGGGAATGGTTTTGATTTTAGTTTTCCTAAAAAAAAATAAATTGTTTTTAAGGAAATGAGAAGAAAGAAGGGAAGCATGCTTTTCCTTTGGAAACAATAATGAGGGATTTGGATTATCAAATAGCAGCTGTGTTGATGCAGACACAATAGCTGTCTGTCAAGAGCCTGCCGACAGCTTATGGATGAAATTGCTGTGCTCCCAGCTCCCAGCAAACACTGGTATCCACTGTGGGAGAAACTGATGATGGCCATGCATGAGGCGCTTCCCTAGTAGGTTTCTCCAGCATTACAGCTTAACATGCTGGGAAAAAATTTGATGAAAAGGTTTTCTGTAGAA
Source organism: Rhagologus leucostigma (assembly GCA_013397725.1). Classification (NCBI taxonomy): domain Eukaryota; kingdom Metazoa; phylum Chordata; class Aves; order Passeriformes; genus Rhagologus; species Rhagologus leucostigma. The sequence goes on from VZTD01000172.1 coordinate 3,884,419, forward strand.
TAGAGAACGCAGTTTTATCAAAACTAAAACACCTTCTATGAAACCGTGGATCCTGGAAAAAAAAGTTATTTGGAAAAAAAATGAATGATTACTTTCCTCTGTTTAGTAAGAGTGAAATGTCTATACCTAATCAATTGTTTTCTGGGAAAGTAGTGTGTTTCATTTGGTTTGCTGAAGAGTATACTCAACCCAAACTGCATTGGGTATCTTAAGATGGACTTGAAAGTGAAGAAGGATCGTTTGCCACAAGGTTTCCCTTTACTGAAATCAGAAATGTGAATCTAAAGATTTTTATTGGTCTTAGAATTGGGAATTTTTCAGCCTTTTTGGCTTGTTAAGACTGAATTTCTCTTAAACATCACAATGATTTTAAAGAGCAAAACCTGATTCTTGACTGGCTTATCCGCAATAAAGCATTTCATTCAAGTACCTACCTAACTCCTAAACAGCCTCTGGGACACTAGTGTTTTAATTATTTCATTTAGGCTGCTAACCTCTTCACTTGAAATAGCATCCCCCTCTCCAATTACAGCGTTATGCCAGGAGCTTTTTTGTACCACGTAGAACAGGCAGAGGAGACACAACCAGCCCAGCATCACATCTGAGCTTGACTTGCTTTACATTCTTGGAAAAAAAAGCCCAAATGATGCAGCCCTGGCAAGCTGTACAAGATCAAACCCACCACCTGTGTTATTGTGAATAGATCTCCCTTTTAGTAGCATCCTGCAACGCAAGGGAACTTAAAAATCATCACATTTGTGGGCACCTCTTTGTGTACTTGATATGCTCATTGTCCTCAGAAACATAGGAAAGATAACAAGGATGCAGGTCTTCTGCTGTGCTGTAGTGGTCCTGGAGGATACCACGGTCAGATGGAAAAATCATGAGAAGAAAAGATTCAAAGTATGTTTGTGATGGGGAAATGAAGTGTGAGAGACAAAGCAGGAGGGGAAAGAAGTCCCTGACCAGCACACATTGCTTTAGAAGGAGTCAGTAGAGGCTCCTTGGCAGCAGGACCACTGACTTCCAGCAAATTAGAAAATTATTACGGACTGAGCAAAACACAGGGCCTGGGAAAGGGCAGATTCTTCAGTAGGGTTTGGGACAGTTATGTCCCTGTGTCTATTCCTGTCTTGCATAAATACTTTAAGCTGGCACCAGTCTGTAGCCAGTTGCAGCCGATGTTGCATATTTTTCATGTACCCCATTTTGAAAATGTGACTCAGAACTGCCTTGATCTGAAATGTAAGTTTAATTTTAAAACTGGGAGGAATGGCATATAAGCCTTTGTGTAAAAGGAAATGGTTTAGTACACTTATTTTTAAACATGTTATGGCATTGCAAAGTGGTGTGAATCAAGTGCTGATTCTCACGTTGTACCTAGAAATAGGAAAGTCTGTATTTATGAGTCAAAGAACACTGAAATTTAGAAGGTTAAACTAGCAGCAAAAAGGGGGTTAATGCAAGTAAAAAAATAACATGATTTCTAAGGATGCAGAGCTGTTTAATCAGACCCAGTACTGTATCTACATGTCTTTTTCTTTTTATCTATTGTCCAACTTCAGGTGTGATAGTGGGAGGAAGGTATTCAAAGTGATTAATTTTTGTCAATGAGTGAAAGGGTGGAGAAGATACTGCTGTTCCCCAGAGAGAGCTTAGACGTGATGGCAATCTTGCATAGACACCAGAGAATCCTTGCAGAGGAGCCCCTGTGGCAGGGAGAGCCACCTTGGGAGGTTGCAGAGGTTCCACCTTTGTGCTGGGCTAGGCTCTACTCTTTCAGCATTTTTATGGAAATAGTTTTAGTGGAACAGTCACACAGTGATGTGCTCAGCAAAGCCCTGTTTGTTGGAGAATGGAGATGGTAGAGTGTAGCAATGGTGATGGGCACCGAAGTTTCCCTGAAAGCCCAAAGGTATTACCAACCCAAAGTGCTATAAACACAGAGCTAAGATTGCTCAGTTGTCTGAACAATCAGCAGCATGGCATGGGGGGAAGAATCGTGCCTTTAGCAACAAATGTGAAGTCAAGATGTGCAAATTCCCACCCTGGGAATTGTTGCTTCAGAGTATGGAGTGGCTGTTAAATTGCAGAGATTGAAGGCTACCTCCCTGTTTAAAAGTTGTGTAAATATGTAAAAAATGAAAAAGATGGTGCAAACAAGTGTGATTTTTATAAGGCTGCATTTCACAGATGCAAAATGTAATGCATTTTTGCAGGTTTTTCCTAGTACTGCTTTCCCATTACTAGCTGGTGGAGTTGTTCACCGGACCTGCTAAGGAGAGGTGCAGTTTAAATGAGCTGCATAACTGCATTCTCAAGCATCACATCGCAGAGCTCAGTTTCAGAGCACTGAATTCTTCTTGCCATGGGGACTGGCCGTGGCTGCTTTCAGGTGACTCGTGTGACAGCAGTGCGGAACGTTGGGTGATGGGCCCGCTGTTGATACTGGGTCTTCCTTGCTGCTGGTCTAAGTCTCATCTTTGTACTTACAGGGAAGAAACCTGCTCCAAAGTGTCGTATAGACTGTGTGAGGGCGGGATGCGACAGTGCTGGGACAATGCTCAACCAGACTGAACTTCAGGTATTCCACCCTGTGGTGGCCAAGTACTGAAATGGCATAAAGCCTGCTCTTTAGCAAACAGAGCTCGCCTGTTCCTGATGATGGCCAAAATAGGAATATTTTGCAATGGCAGGAAATCCTGCTGAAGCAATGATACAGCATAAATGGCAGTTTTGCTGGTGACACTTCTCACTGTGGAAAAGCTGTGCTCTCTTTAAAGATTCTCAAAAAGACCGACTTACTACTTTATTGTCTTTATTTCTACTTTATTTCCTAATACTACTTTATTTCCTACTGCTACTACTTTATTTCCTAAACTGTGGAAGTGATGTGCTCACCATATTATTTTATGGAGTAATATATAATGGTGTTAAACATTTGGCTTTAGGAGAATAGTAAGAATTATGAAACACTGAGGTTTACAAGTGAAGGAAAAAATCACAGGGAATTGCAGTAGGCAGTTTTTAAATCTCTTTGAAACTGCAAGGTTCTAAGAGTTTTTGTTACGACAAGGTGCCTCTTGATTTCCAGCTTTAAATGCCTTTTGCAGGCAAAGATAATTGTTTTCTCATGCAAAGCAAGTGACTGTGCTTACTTTGGTCTTCGAAGTGAAAGATCCACCGACTAGTGTTTATGAGAAATGATGCTATTAGAGTCAACAAGAAATAGTTTCTGTAATGCCATGCTTGACTGTAGAAGAGAATAGTACAACTGTGAGCAGTAAAACAGAAAATTGCTGCAAAAGAGTTTAACTTAGCAGTTCTGGAAATCCAGATTTCAAGTTTCTGTGAGATGCAGGTGATGGAATGTTTTGTGTGTGTCAAATAATACTTTTAGATCCAGACCTCTTAGAACTCTGGTTTTATTGTGCTATTATATTTCCCTTGGAAGTAGATGAGAAATAAAACCAAGCATATGCAGACCATGTTGATCATGGACACTATCAGCTGATGTTTTTCAACTTGAGCTGCACTGTATTTTTGTACTGTGCCTTTCTTATTCTTTTTATGTTCTTTTTGGATCCTGGCTTTGTTGAAACTGGTCAAACCCTAAGCCTTTATACTTGTGAATGCAATTCTTACACTCTGCCTTCTGCAGGGTGCAGCAAGCAGAAATGTTTTTGTTCCACCCAGCACAAACACCAGGCACAGCCTGACTGGGCATGCGGGAAGGGGAGCAGGATCTGGTGTGCCAAGGAGCAGTGAATCCCTGCGAGGTGGGCTTCATCCTTGTGAGCACCGCAGGCATATCCTTGCTCTGCACTTACTGTGGGCTGGGCTGTCAGCCAAAATTCCTTGAACTGGAGGAAAAAAAAGAGTTTTGTATGATGCACTACAAGCAGCAAATCAAACCTCTGTGGTCCTCTTGAAGAATGACAACTATGATGAGGATGGGGAGGCACGAGCATAGGTTACCCCAAAATGTTGAGGATGCCTCATCACTGAAAGTATTCAAGGCCAGGTTGGATGGGACTTTGAGCAACCTGGTCTAGTGAGATGTGTCCCTGCTCATGGCAGAGGAGTTGGAACTAGATGGTCTTCAAAGAATCCTTTCAATTCAAACAGTTTTAAAATCCTAAAAAGAGCATCCTGGGACCTGTCTTTCAAGGGAATGGTGGAAATAGATGAGCAATGGCTAACCCCATTTGCTGCAGAGAGGCCTTGAGAAGAGATATTAGAAGATCAGCTTTTGGAAGAGAGGGCAAAAGCTAGCTGCATCTTTCAAGACAGAACATGGGATACCTGTCACTTCCTCTTCTGCTTGGTAAATTCATGCTTGCTTAAGTTGTTTCAATCTGCAAGTTTTCTGTCAGAACTCTGCAGGAGGAAGAACTTTGATTGTCCCTTTTCAACACCACAGTAGTTTACATCATTCTTTAAAAGATGACACAGCCAAAAGTGGATGTGTCCTTTATTAATCAAACATTCTAACTAAATGTTGGTATTGTCTTGCTTGATAAGTCTAGGGAACTATGATCTAATCAAACAGCAGATCAGAGAAGTGCTCTTCAAGTACTAGCTGGGATCATCATCCAAATGAAGAAATTCATCAGAGAGGCCTGAAGTCAGTGTTTTCCCTAATGATTTGGATGATGAAACAGTGATTCAGGATTAAATATACTTGATAAAGTAATATTTGGGCTGAAAGTGGGGCTCAGGATTTCTAGGCAATGAGTTTCTGGTTCAAAATAACTAAAATAAACTGAAAAAATTATTTGAAAACAGATTATATAGGCCAGGGAAGACAAATGTGAGTTTCTTCACTGTAACAAGCAGTAATTGGTCAGTTGGTCACAAGATGGGAAACAAATTAGTTTGCAGTTCTGCAGAAAAATATCTTAAAATGTCAGTGACTGAGATGATATATTATCAATAATATATTTGTATTTATCAGTAATATATATTGTCAGTTATTCCACAAGGTTAAACTGACAGAGGTGATAATACATGCAAAGGGATCCTACTTCCTTTAAAACCAACTGGAGAGGCTTGAAAGGAATAAGAAGGAGAACTGGGGCCATACACAATGAAGAGAAAGACATGGGTTGTGGAATTCAAGGAAAGTAAGGCTGAAAGAAACAAAATAAGTTGTTTGCAAAGACAAAAGCAATGCTCTGTTCTCTGGTCCATGGTGGCTGAAATGGGCATTAAGATGGCTTTGCTGAAAGTAACAGTGGCTGGAATAGGCAAGTTGCAGAATCTCCGTTCAAACCGTGTAGGTGAAGTCTGTCAGGGGTCATGTGTGCTCAGCTGATTCTGCCTGGGAAAATGACTGTGTGGTGTGAATTCATGAGGTCCTGCTTGGTCTTGTGCTGCTGATCACGCTGGGAGGTGGTGGGGGAGGGAGGAACCCTTAACCTGTGGTGATCTAACTTTTTTAGCCAGTGCTTGCTTCTGCCTTTCTTCAACCTCATGCTTCTAATTCCTGAACTCGGACTCTGCTCTGCCTGCTTGCTGACGGGCTCTATGCAGCCAGTGCTTTCAGGCACGGGCTGTGTTTACCTGCCTATTTATCTGGCATCAGTGGGGCTCCAGTGTTGATTGGCGCTCCAAGCATAAACAATAACCATTGTCAGAGTAGATTTTTCAGAGCAGAGCAATCTGAAGTCGTTTGGTTATGAAAAGCTCCCCAGAGCATGAGTGCTTGCTGTGACCCAGAAATGTTGGCATGAAAATCAATTACATGGTAGGATTTATGTGGCAAACTTGTGGCTCTTCCTTGCACAGACAGCACACGGTGTCATGGAGATGGCGCCTATTGTGTGAAATATATGCGCAGCCTTCCTAAAGGGAACAAATTCCAGCCATGGGAAAGATGGCTGAAGGAGCCCATTCATTGGGAAAGGGGGTGATGAAAAGAGAGTCTTTGGAGTTTCTGAAGTGAGATGATATGAACAATAATTGCTGGGGAGGCAGTGAGATATGGGGGCCAAAGATGCAGGGTATGAAGCCAAGTGACTCCCGCCGGACATGGTCTCCAAAGGGGCGGCAGCTCTGTTGCTTGAGAGCTGGTTAGACAAAGCACTGAAGAATCCAGAACTGTTTGAAATGGGCCAAAAGCCCTTTTCTTTTTCCATTTCCCTGCCCTGCTACTTTCCGCCTCTCATGAACATTCCTGCTAGATTCTGCTTGCTTTTTGGTTGGTGGGGGGAAACTGGGAAAAATTACTCCTGTCATCTGCCCTGTTTCAGAGAGCTTTGCTGCTGAAGGTACAACATCTCTCGAATGGGGATTCAGGCCCTGGAAATTGCTGTTATATTCCCCACCAAAATTGTGGGAACTGCTAATAAGGTCCCCAGCTGTTTTACCCTGTGGGTTTCTCAGAGCTGTAAAGGACAGTCACCTGGGCAGGCAGGCTGTGGGTGCACTATGCAAAAAAAAAATTCTTTATAAAATTCTGATTTCTCTAAAACAGCTTTAAAATGCAAAATTCATGGGGTTTGGGGGGGGGGGGGGGTTGTTTGGGGTTTTTTGTTTCGTTTTGTTTTTGTTTGTTTGTGTTTTGTTTTGTTTTGCTTTGTTTTAATTAAAAAACAAAAAAAAAGCCAACCAATACCCCCCAAAATGGCTAAAGGCCTTTATGGAGACTATGTTAAATCTTAATCTGAAATGATAAATCTGCCCCAAGGACTGAATCCATCTGAAGATGATCAAAGCCATTCTTCCAGTGCATTCTAACTAGCAGAGCAAGGGAATTTCCTAGCAAGTCATTATTGGTATGTGAAAGTGCAATGTGTAAAATATCTAGAAGGTATGCTCAGCTCAGAGCAATGAAACTTGTCTTGATTTCTGCTCTGGACGAGTTTCAGAAACACAGAGACACAGAGCTAGAAAAGTAAAGCAGCAAGAAGTTATGCATGTCCAGCACCCACATCTCCCTCTGGGGCAAATACCCGGTTCTTGAGCGTACAGCAAAGAAACCACTTACAGAGCTATGAGCTTGTGTGATAGTTTCATATGCAGTGAGACAGTTTCTTTCCTAATCCATATGGTGATCAGTTTAAACCATGAAGTGTGAAATGTGATTACCCTTGTCCAGTGTTTGAACTAGGGGGCTGCAAGGAAAGGCTCATTGCTCCAGATTGCATGAAGGAGGAGAGAACAGGCACAGAGCTGCTTCTACGTGTCTCTGTAAGGCAGAGCAGAAATATTCCTCTTCCATTTATGCCCTGAGATTCAAGTATGATGAAATAGATAACATTCTCTCAGGAGGGCTTTAATACAGATCTGCCATGCAGATGCAATGCACTGACTTGGAGCCCCTTCTCCTACCCTGTCCTGAAAGGTTTTCTAACAGAAAAGCTAGTGTGCTTTGCTTTTTGATCTAACACTGGTACTTCTCGCACTACAAGGCTGAGAAATTCACTTTAGCGTTGCATAAGCTTTCTTTTCAATCTGTGCTGCCATTTGAGTTGTCAGCTTTGTAGAGAAGCCCCACTAAACTGTATGTAAGTCTAGAATGCGTAAATGAGAACAGCTGAAAACCAGTGGTGTTTGCATTGAAACACCAAGTGTCATTTTCTCTTGCTTCTTCACTTGCTTTGCTTTTGTAGACTGAATTTCCATATTTTTTTAACCAGATTTGGTAGCCTTCTAGAATCAGAAGAGTCACTGCCCTGCTCTGGAAGCAGCTGTGTGAAATGTTTTGATTTTAAGTGTGGTTTCATCTTAGTGCACTGGCGTCCCACGATTGCCTCTAAAGAGACAAATCCCATCATAGCTCTGCACTGTAATCGCCTGTAATTGCAAGTACTTGACTTTGCAGTTGCTTGGACTTGGACATGTTATAATATTCATGAGATGTTGATGGTCTGTATCAAAGGAAAAGAATTCATTCTGCTAGCCAAGTGTGGAAGCTAGACTTGAGGAAACCCACACGGCACAAAAATCTCAGCTTTAGTTTGGTGGGCTGTTAATATGCGATCGGTTTATCTGAGAACAGAATGGTGTTCTTCAGCTGCCTATAAAATACTACACAGCAAATGCATTAGAACAGTAAAGATTAGTAGTCTTTACGCTTATTCTCTCTTAGAGGGTTTCTACCAGCCTTTGAAAACAAACTTATTTTCAATAATTCAGTATTCACTCCATGCAAGCTATTGTGTAGACTGTTGGCAAGCTACCTACAAAGAAATTCCAGTCTGGTTGCCTGTTGCCTTTTTCTGTCACATTATTGATGTATTAATATCTTTCCAAGCATAAGTCTGTGCACTGAGATTTTTTTTATTCAGGGCATTTTTTTCCCCAGTCCGCTGTGTCCTTGAGGAAATTCTGGAGGGATGCTGAAGAGCTGTTGTCGTGCTGGGTGAGTCTCACTGCTGAGCGCAGGGATTTTCACTCGCAAGATGGAGCCTCAGACCTGCCTCCTTGACCCAGTTCCGTGACTTTGCTGCTCAATAAGAAAAGATGTTGGAAGAAACAGAGTGGCTTTGGGCTGGGAGCCAGGAAACATGGGGAGATCCCTGTGTTTGGCCTGCTGGGGATTTGGCTGGGGTTTTGGGGTGCCTTTTAGTGAGCCTCCCTATTCAGCAGCAATGGTGTTTTCTTCATTCATGCCCTGTCCTAGGCTTGAATGGCCAGCATGTGGCCCAGGCCGTGGATCCCATGCTAGAATATAAAAGGTCCATTATTTATTATAAAATCAGCAAGTTCAGATAGGAATGATATAGCTTGAGCTATGAATCACATCTGACTCACGTAAAGGTTACAAGTCCAATTCTACTTTCATCTGTATCAAGCGCTGTTCTACTATTGGTGCTAATACATGCAAAAACAGGCGTTAGTCCAAGAAAGCATTTAATGTGAGGTATTCATCTTATCTTGTTTCAGACTAGGTATTTCAACTGTGTCATCACTTGGATTTAACAGTTGTCAAAACAGTTGAATATGGCAGAGGGGTTGTTTCTCATCAGCAGACTTTGCAGCCTGCCTGACTTCAGATAATAAATCCCTTCATAGAATAAAATATTTTCCTATGGAGAAACCAGTTATTAACTTTTGCCTTCCTCAAAGTTTTAATAATATGCTGCGTATAGGAGATATCTGTGGTTTGGATAGGAGAGAGATGAGAAGAAATATAGCAATTTATTTTTACATATTAGGTAATATGTCTGGATGATGGGGGATGTGATAGAATTAATTATGTAGAGCTGCAGTGACAGCTAAAAAATGGAGCATACAAATATGGATGTATCTTTGGACTGTTGCTAGTTCTAGCCACCACAAATAATAGACACTGTAAAGCTGGCCCTGCTTGGTTAGTTCATTATTTCCAATTAGCTCTAATTCCCTCCAGATGTATGTGGCATTAGTCATTTTTGTATGGCGTGTATATATAGTGTGCTTCATTTTTTCAGATTATTTGCTTATTATTTTTCAGATTATTTGTTCTCTGGGCTTGGTTTAGTAATCCTGAATATGCTATTTCTACTTCCCCACTACATGACCAAAATGCACTGGCAGAAGAGCATTAAAGAAAGAAAGGAAATGCACTTAGACATCCTAACTTTCGTAATCTTGTTAATATTGATCAGTGTTTTAGGAGCCATGAACAGTTTTACAAATACTTGGTAATCTCCAAACATTTTCAAGCCTTTAATATTTTGGTCTGGTAATTGACCACAAATTAAGATACGGGTTTAATTTCTTTTTAAAGCCATGCTTTATTTTAAGCTTTCTTTTCTGTTCCCATGCTACTGTATTTGATGAAATTGCTGCTAGCCACAGGGGTTTGTGTTTGTCACAGGCCATCATTTTCCACAGGAAGCCAGGGGCCTTTGGGTTCCTGAGGCCAGGAGCTCTCTTGTTGCTGTACTTTGTTCCCGGGGTCTCTGCCGTGAGCACGGCCGTGCTCACCACTGCTGCCCTGGCTGCTTTTCTCTTTCGTTGTTATGGCAGGAACTCGACTGTATTGGGTGTGCATGGCAAGGGTTTGGTAGCAAGGGGGCTACAGGGGCTCAGGCTGCTCTGAGAAGCTTCCAGAAGCTTCCCCCGTGTCCAATGGAGCCAGTGCCAGGTGGCCCCAGGACAGACCTGCCACTGATCAAGGCTGAGCCCATCAGTGACAATAGTAATGCCCCTGTTACAACATGTGTTAGAAGGGGGAAAAAATTATTGCGCAGAAGCAAATTGCAGCCAGAGAGGAACAGAGTGGCACCATGTGAGAGAAACATCTCTGCAGACACCAAGGTCAGTGCAGAAGGAGGAGCAGGAGCTGCTCCAGGCACCAGAGCAGAGGTTTCCCTGCAGACCATGGTGAGGCAGGCTGTGCCCCTGCAGCCCATGGAGGTCCATGGTGGAGCAGATATTCACCTGCAGCCCACGGAGAAGGCCGTGCCAGACCGGGTGGATACCCAAAGCAGGCTGTGACCCTGTGGCAAGCCTGTACCTTGTGTTGTATTTTCTCTCCCCTGCCCAGCTGAGGAGGGGAGTGATAGAGCAGCTTTAATAGGCACCTGATGTCCATCCAGGATTCAACCCACCATATCAACTTAGTTCAAGAAATACATTTTTTGGCACTGGCAGTCACTCCTATGGTCCTTGTGCCCAGTGTCTGGTGCACAAAGCACATAAAGCTCCTGACCTGTGCCTCCAGGCAGCTCTCATGGCTGGTATCAGTAAGTACCACCTTTCCTTATCTCCTTCTGCCCTCCACCATCTCCTAATTGTTTGCTGATGCATCTTCCTTTAGAAGCATGGTTCCTAAAATTAGTTTACACCACTATTGAGGCTGGTAAAAGCAGCAGCTCTGGACTCTGTGCTGGTTCAGGCAGAGTTTCTGTAACACGTGAAGTATCTGGCATGCAGCTTGTCTAGGAAACCCTAATGAAGACCATTGTTCATCTACGGCTGGATGTAGAGTTGAGGAGATGTCATGGACCTACCTGGAGCCTCAGCTGTGAGCCTCTCATTTTTGGTACCGGACTTCCATTTTCTGCTTTTCTTGAATCCATGAAGGAAAGTTAAGAAACAAGTGACATCTGTCTTGCACATCTCTTCTTCACATGCGAGTAATGGATCTAACGATTACCAAAGGAGACCTTGAGTGGAACAGGCAATAGAGAGGCACAGGGTCACAACTTTACAAGGATTTTAACCGTCTAGCTCCTTGGGATGTTAGTTTCATTTGTGTGGCTCCTAAATTTTAGGGTTAATTATTTTAAATACAAGCTAAGCAGAATACATAATTATGTAAGTCCTTTAGTATCCTTTGGAAATAAAAATCGTTTTGCTGCTAGATCCCGCTAACTTCAGGAGGAAAATACAGCTTTATAATATCAGGCAATAAAATTAAACTTTACCCTAGAAGAGACCTCTTTGGATTTTTCTACAACTTTGCATGATGTCTTAGAAATGTCTGATGTATGCAAGCATAATAAACTTCCTGCAGTGTCCCAGTTGTAGGCAAATGGCTCCATCTCTGAATGGTCCATGTAAGTGGTTTTCTATACTTGAGAGGAAAATTGTATGATAAGGCAATTAATAGTAAAAACAATATTCAGCTGAATGTATTGCTCATTTGTTCCTTGTGGTTCATTTTTTGTTTCTTAAACAGTCAGCTCTGGTTGAGTAATCATATTTCATATAAGAAAAACAGCTCTGATTGCAGAGTCACCCCTTTCTGTAGTCCCATAGTGAATACATCTCACACTCATTTCTCCTTTTGAACCTACATGTAGAGGAGTCATCAATACAAGATACTTGCAATTACCTCTGCTTGTTCAGAGAAGGCAATTAAGCATGTGATTCTTCATCTTGTAAACGGATGCTTTGTCTTAATGGGCCATTTTGCAAACAAATCCTGGTGATCCATTGAGCACACAGGTTCACGTGCTGCAGCCTCATGCTAATACAGCTGCAGCCATAGGTGGTAAATAGGGCAAAGGGCAGTAGCGGTCTTTCCATAAGGGCATATGATGCTGCTGAGGGAGAAAATATTAGCACTGAAGAAAAAAGTAGTCTTCTATCCCTCACTGAGTCACTGATACACAAAAGTAAATAATTCACTGTCTCAGTCTTTCCAGTGTCATCAGTTTTGATAATATGGGCCTGAATGTAAGAAGCAGTAGAACTTGCCTAAAACAGAGTATGGCAAGCCATTTCTTCTCCTTAGAAAGGTTTATGTGTATTTGCTGATTTATTTGGCATAGGTATGTAATTATTTTACTTTGTTAGATAGTATTTACAGATGGTTTCTTGAGACTATTTGTTTTGTGAGTTTAAACATTCCTGTCACTGGTGAAGGGAATAAATAGTCTGGAGGAGGATGTTTAATCTGTCTCATTCTTCATTAATAAAGCAAAATCTAAAGAAAAGAGTGAGGATGGACCCTAGTTTGTCTGCATTTGATCTGGTCCTGTGAGGTATTGCCTACTTAGGCTATCTGGCTTGGGTTTCTCTTGCAAGCAGAACCCCTGCCCAGTGCCTCTCAGCCTCTAGGGATAGCTGTTTCTGATCAATTAAAAATATGTTTTAATCATGATTAAAGAGTCAGTCAGAAAACCAGTCTTTTCCATTTTTTAAGAACTCAAGATACACCTGCATAAAGCCTGCAGACAACTTAGGGTTTGAATCTATAGGAACATTCCTTAGGCTATTTCTGTTGACAGATGATTTTTGTATAGGAACTTCTTATAGAAGATTGGTTTTCAGCTTTGAATATACTTTTTTAGCCAGCTTTAAACACTAACACTTCTAACACATTTATCTTCTTAATATGAGTGTTCTCACTCCACCTCCTTTTCTCTGCACCTCTAGAAGATATTCCAGCATGTTTGACTATATTATTTGGACTCGTGAATGATGTCAGTGAACATGGGCAGCTCTGGTATATGGGGGAAATAGAAAGGGAGGTGGCTGAACACCCCTTTCGCAGGGGTTTACAGGAGAGGGATGGCTTGAAGCTGGGAGAAGGCAGCACATGTATGTGCACACCCATCACTCTGCCTGGCTTCTCTATAGTCCCTCTTCCACTTTTAGGGACATGAGCATGCAAGAGTTGGATGTGAGGACAGAAAGGCAGAACAGACGTGAGGGGTGGTGGGAGAGGCTGAGGCACTTTGTAAACTCCTGTGCACTTTGGATTCTGTCAAGGTCAGTGACCACACTCCTGAAGGTGAATGTCAGCTGCCAAAAAATCCAGGGCTCGGGCTGGATGTCTGCAGATGTTTTGTATCTCCCAGTAAATGCTAAGGGCACTTGGTCCAGTGCAAGGCTGAGAAGGCCTTTCCTCAGGCAGGCAGCTTGGAGCAGGAGCATTGCTTCAGAGAAGCACTTGGCCATTCCTCACATCCGAGATGTCACGGGCCATCAGTGGCTGTGCACAGCAGAGCAGGGCTTAGTTTGTCCCTGGCAGCCAAGAGCCCCGTGGGGCTCACACGCAGGGTTCAGGCCATTGCTGCCCCAAGCAACCTGTGCCATGAATGATCTGCAGAAGCAGCCACTTCATGCTGTCACTTGCCCCAGGCAATTAAAATTCCCCTCGGACCAAAGTTATTCCATGGCATGGGATGGGTATCTGGCAGATCACAAAGGAAACAAAAAGGGATTCTCATGACACAGCTCCTGGATTCTGTATTGTCTCTTCTTCAAAGATGTATTGGTGTCACTGGTTGCCAATATATCCTGGACAGAAAGACCAAAGATGAAATGGGGTGCATGGGATGAAAGAGGAGACTGGTCTTGTAATGTAACCAGACAGTGAAACTACCCTATCCTTCCTTTGGCCATGAAAATAGCTGTTTGCAATTTACTTTGAGTATTGTGCATGTGGATTGTGTGTAATCCACAATGAAGTCACTGCTGAAGGCACAGGCTAAAATTGCATGGCATAATTTTCTGAAGTGACAATTGGTGGTGTCTGCTTAAAACACACTGTGTAGGATCTGGGTTTTCAGAGGGAGAGTCTTCAATGTGGTCTGAAAAACAAAACAATCTGAGCAGTTCTGCGTGTTGCATATGCCAAATCAGAGATCTAAAGTCACAGTTACTTTAGAAAATATGGACTAAAATATTTAAAAATTAATTCTTCATCATTTTATTTCCAGGACTAATTCTCTTGAGATCACCACCGACATAGACTTTGTCAGTCTTTCAATTTCATTCCTGTTGCTGTGGGTATCTAAGCAATGGAAACACTGTAATACTTCTAATTCTTGTAGTGCAAAGAAAATCCCAGCCTTTTTTAAAAGACTTGTTTGTTCTGACTTAACTCAGAGGAAAATTGTAGCCTTTGGTTTAGCAGTTTAGGTAAATGGTGACTTTTGGCAGTCTTTTTCACAGAATCAGTCACAGAACCAACTAGGTTGGAAAAGACCTCTGAGAACAAGTCCAGCCTTTGACTGAGCGCCACCATGTGAACTAGATCATGGCACTAAATTTTTCTAGATTTTTCTAGATTTTTTCCCCCCCCAAATATGGATTTTTTTGTATATCATAAATCAAAAACTAAGTGACATGTAGCAAGACTTGAAAAATATTAATTTTTCCAGATGTGACACTTGAGCACAAGATGTTCAAAGAAAAAGCCTTTGGCTTTCTACCAAAATGTCAATGACATTTGTGATGAATAAAAATAAATTTTGTTAATTGCCAAAAACTCAATGGGAAAAAGAAAGCATTTGCAGCTATAGAAAATTATTCTGACTCCTTTCCACTACACTGGATGATAAGGTCTAAATTCCCTACTCAGACTGATGCAGATCCAAAATAATTCTTCCAAAACCAATACCTAGCTCATATTTACATATTTACAGGCAAGTGAATGGAATATTGCTCAGGTAATTTCTGCAACATTGATAAAGATTCCAGTTTTCTCAGATTAAACTTTTTAAATGTTTACATAGGTCTTAAAATGTACATTTATATTTTCATCATTTCAAACTGAAAGTACGGAGCATTCTGTTTGTGGAAAATAAAGCCATGTTTTAATTGATACTGGTTACATCCTGTTAAAATATTTTCTGAAATTTAATAATAAGTGGAACTCTATACATAAGAAAAAGAAAAGTTGCTTATT
The DNA here is from genome assembly GCA_013397725.1 of Rhagologus leucostigma. Lineage (NCBI taxonomy): Eukaryota > Metazoa > Chordata > Aves > Passeriformes > Rhagologus > Rhagologus leucostigma. The sequence goes on from VZTD01000172.1 coordinate 3,899,498, forward strand.
TAGAGATACACAGATGTATAATATACTGTGAATTAAATTTTAACAGCCTGATTGCAGACATCGAGCATTAGAAGTAGTAACCAATAAGAAGGCAGAGCTTTAAATGGTAATAGTGAAATTTCATTTTGGATTAATTGCTAAAAGGACAACCTGCTAGTTAAAAACAGACTACTGGATGTCTGTCCCATTAGAATTCTTACAATGGTTCCTAGAAAATGGGAGTTATTTGCTTCAAATACCTGTATTAATACTTCGCCAAACTTCTCAGGCCCAGCAGGACACATCTTGAGCTCACCTGCTGAGATAAAGGCTAATATTTGAAATTCCCCCAAACCATGTCACTCGGCCAAACTGAAGGTCCTGTGTGCATGTCAGTGTCTCCCTGGGGCTGGTCCTTCCCGGCAGAATCCCTGCTTGGTGCCTCGCCCCTTTGTGAGCAGCAGTGGCACAGCTGCCTGGGTGCTGTGTGCCGATGCTCTTGTCCAAATGGTTCCTGCTTAGAGATAATAAAAATCGCGGAGGTTTGCTGCTGGAGATACTGATGCAGAACTGCATCCTTCTGAAATGTGACTGTAACAGGCTCTGAATGAGCTAGGCAGTAAAAATGTCATTAGTTTGCCTTCTAAAAAACGTCAATGGTTTGATTTTTTTTCCAACAGAATGCGTTTGGAGTCCATCAAGATGACCACACAAAGCAAACTCGCTGGTCCTTGTGCTCTTTTCTATTTGGCCTAGAATGGTTTAGCAAATTTGATCTTAATTTGTACTTTTGGTCTGAATAAATTTCTCACTATATTGTGCTAATACTTATTTCTCTTGCTAATACTGAATAAGAAAGGAATTTTATTTATACATCACATTTCATTAAGCAGGAGTGCAGAGCATGCTCTGGGATTAAGTTATTACATATAATGTATAATATACGTGACAGAACTAGCAGAGTATATATATATTTATATATAGTATTTACTGTGTACTAAACAAGAAAAAAACACTTCAGTCATTATTAATACAGAGAATAAAATCAGAAATCAGAAGAAAAAGGGACAGAACACTAGATTTTTATATATTAGTTTAAGTTAATGATTAAACACCCAAATATCTGTGGGATAGGTTATGGTGGGAGAAGAAACCAAGTGACAACAAACCAGTGGCTGGTGTAGTCTTAAGACTTAGAACCTGTGGCTCCTGGCTCCCAAAACTCATCTTTGGAAGGAATGAGTAGGGCCCTTCAGTGAAGCTGTGCTGGTTTCACAGGGTCCTCCTGGCTTGAGGCCTTCTGGAAATGTTTCCTGTCTTGGTGCCATATGGGTGCCTGTTACTCTTAGTTAGATTTCCAGACCACTTTGGTGTTTTGCAGAAATTTGAGAATAAAAAAACAAATACCTCATCTTTTGGGGTTTTTTCACTTGATTTTTTTTTTAAATAGAAACCAAAAGAGCCTGCTTTTCAGTTTTAGCTATGGAAGAAGCTGGACTTCTCTGAGGGACAAAATAGGATAGCATGAGAAGTGGCATGTTTTAGTATTTATGTGTTTTACACTAGATGAAGATGACAGATATCACCTGTTTTCATTTAGAAGCTTCTTTTAGTTAGAGCCGCCCTTCTTTCAGCGTGGGCTTTACCCTTATGCAGCAACTTACTGAGTAAAATTAAATAATTTAAAGTACATGGTTTGTATTAAGGCCACAGAGGACAGTTTTTAATCTGAATCTTCAAAGAGTCCTTGACCTGAGAAATCTACCTCTTTCTTCTTCTTTATATTCAGTCCAGTGTTCGTTCCATTTACTTCACTGCCTCATGCAGATACTAAAACACACAGTACTGTTTACCTTTGGCTGTAATTTCTGTACCTCTTGGGGGGGGTTTTCCCCACCCAGCCAGGAAACACAAGACAGGGTGTGCTTTTAAAGGCAGGAACGTAGTTTTAAATATCCTGATGGAAGAGCTGTGAGTTTGTTTTTTTTTTTAAAGGCATCTTTTTCTTGAAGACTTTCTAAATTTGTGCCTTTGTGAAACATTTATTTCAGAGTCCCTTTCTGAGTCTAGAAGTGAAGCTTCTTCTAACAACATAAGCAGGACTTCCTTTTCTCCTCTCATCCCCCTGCCTTCCCGGGGCCTTAAAAAGAGCATTTTTCCTGTAGAATAAATAACTTCACCAAAATAGATATACAAACCCACTGTAGAACTCAGTCTGTTTATAGCTGAAACCCAACTGTTATTTTGCAGCTGGTCTCTGTAGTGTATGTTGAAGCTCACAGAAAGTTGTCGGCTTCTCTGAGATCTTTGGTTTACGTGTTAGTTCCTTTAAATGAGAAATCAACCTTCTTCCTGACCTTTCTTAATGGTTAAGTTCTACAAGCAATAGGTACAGGAAGGCTCAATACTTCGTGAATACTTAAAAACTGTTCACCATGTACACTTTCCTAATTGGAAGTTGCACCAGAGGCAGGAGCTGGTGTCAGGGCTGGATGCAGCTCTCACAGGCATTGAGGCAGGTAGAGGAAGGTGATGAAGCAGAGGAAGGTGATGACCAATGTGACTGTGTGCTGAAATAATACAAAGAAAAAGCTCCACATAATTATAATTATTCCTGCTCTACTAAGATATGTTGCCTTGCTTTTTTGCATTTTTGAGGTGGGGGAAGAGATACAGAGACAAGATCTACAAATTAATCTGTGCAGGACCTTTTGTGGGTGAGTTCAGGAGAGAGCTAGCATCTTCATTTTGTAACAGACTGTAGTTTCTAAGCTTGAGGTCATGGTCATAAAAGGTTCATGATCCTGGAGGTGATGTTATGTGCCTAGAAGCATGAATAAGAAATGTATTTACAAAGCAAAAATTTTTGGAAGCAGCCCTCTCTTTTTGCCAGAGCTACTTTTAGGTTCTGACCACAAGAAAGCAAAGTGTGGAGACAACTGGAAAATTATGTTGCTGTTCCAGTTCAGGTGGTGTTGTCAGAATATACAAGACCTAACAAGATTAGAGTAGTTTTTCCCTTTAATTTGGACAGATGCAAGTTGAAGTTACTAGTAGATTTACATCATCACTCTGGTTCAACCCTGAGTCATGGGATTATTTCTGCTATACTCATTTTTGACGAACCACTTTGCCCCTTTTTTTTTTGTTTTGTGAGGGTGGGTTAAACAAATGCTAATTCTTCAGTGAAATATTTCTCCCCTGTTGAAACTTGAATGGGATATTACAGAGTGCAAGATCAGAAACCACCCTCCACGCAATAGCTGTGCCAGAAATGGCTTACCAGGAAAGCAGATTGCCGAGGGGTGGGTAACGTGAATGAGAGGGACAAGGGGGGCTTTGCAAGGAGTACTAATATTTTGAAGTTTCTTGTCTTGTGACATTAATCTAATTTTTTTCGCACTGAATCAAGTTGGATGTCACATATTTCTTTAATCCAAGTTTTTAAAATTCCCAGCTCTTGCTCAAGCACACTGTCATTTCTGCTTTTCATTAAGGTTGTTTGACTATTTCATGCCACAGAAAAAGAGGTTATTCACATCACAGCTTCCCTGGTTGTGAGGAGCAGATGGGACTGTATCTACCTGACTGCTACAGCAAGTCCAGGACCAGGTCATGACTCTGGATTTTTACAGGAACCCACATGTTCAGATGCCTACAAGGCCAAACGGGTAGGAGTGCAGAAGCACAGCACCCACCTCACCCCACTGAGGAGGAGGCCCAGGGCATTTGCAAAGTGTGAGTCATCTGTGCAGCTCCAGAGTGCAGCTGCTACAGCATCGTAGGAAAGCACTAAACTGAAGCTTAAAAACAAGGGGAAGGGACAAATTCAGTGTAAAAAGAAACTGTAAGTTAGTTGAAGGGTGCCGAGAGGATTTTAATAGAGCCCTCTGAGATTTTCTTGTAACTTCTACCCTTTAATGAAGAGAAGCATTTTTCCCAGGACAGGGAACAAGCAGCTATGTGTATAGTCAAACTAGGCTTGACCGTGGTTGCTAATGCAAATGGAGAATGGATTTTTTTTTTCAAGGCACTATATTTAAACTGGAGTTTAAAGTATGAAGAAAAAATACCATTCTTGCCCAGAACTGATCTTCCCTTTGCACTTTACCTACATTTAAATCTATTTTGCTTTCTCTCCTAGCAATTCAGTTCTCCCCAAAGCAGACTATGTAGTTATAAGAGTAAGACTGCACTACTCTTGGAAAAATCTGCATACCTTTTTGCTTACATTCCCCTGCTTTTGTGTCTGAGCTGAGCCCCTGACAACCGAAAATATTTAAAGAAGAAAAACTAAACCCTAATGAATGTGAAAGGGATCTGCACAAAAACACAAGCCTTCTTCCTTCTGTCCCAATTGAAATACATTAAAAGGCTTGTATAGGCTGTAAAAGTAAACACGGCTACTCCTTCCCTCTATGCTGTTGTGCACCAGTTTTGAAGATCTTTGTTACTGGTTTTGTGTCCTTATTCTTCACCTAATAAAGATCCCTAAGTAAAATTTCTGTCTGTGTCTAAGCTCAGCAGCTACGTGGTCACATCTCTCTGTATCATTTTTCCTGTGAACTTTCCATTCCTCCTCCTTTACTTGGAATAAAATCAAGCATTCTGTTAATGGCCAGAAGCCTGCAGCGGGAGGGCCATACCACAGCTCATCTGGGCCTGTGGATGCAATAGGTGGAATGCTATCAGTCTTCTGGAATGGTGATGAGTATCTTTAAAGTCACTTTCCTATAACAGAAACTTAGTCTAAGAGTAGGAAAAAGCATTGGTCTCCTTCATGACTTCCCAAGACCTGTGTTTGCCATGTAAAGTCAATCGGCTGTTAGCTGTGGACCCAGCTTGGCTTCAAAGTGTGCCTGGCTCTTCATTCACAAACTAAATGCTCAAGAGAGCTGCCAAACTGGGGAGATTATTTTGTCTCATTTTCTGGCAAGCTGCAATTGCGTGTACCACTTCATTTATATGCTAATTGAGGCCAAGCCTCCAAATAGGCTCCATACAATATCAGTGTGACTTGGCTCTGACTGTATGGTTATTCTGCCTTCAGCAGCCTCAGTGTGTGTGCTCTGAGCTGGACAGGGTTTAATATGTCTTCATCAATGAAGTCCCGGGTCCCGACCCCGGCTTTTGGAGAGTGACGACCGAACTTGAGGAGTCATTCACGCTGAGGATTACCACGTCTCTGTGAAGGTGAGCTCATGCCATTTCTTGACCAGGACTCTACGCTTTTCAGGTCTGAGGAGATGTTGATGTTTCTTAGGTCAGCTGGCATAATAAGAGGTTGCAGAGGGCACAGCTAATTATGGGGACAACGTGTTGACAAGCCAGCTAAGTTGAACAGCCAGTTTTGTTACCTCCTCTTGTGCATGGCAAAAGTTCACTCTCTCCTAGACTGCCCATTTTAGAAGCATAGTCCACATCCATGCTCTGTCAGCCATTCCTTGAGGAGCTCAGTATTGTTACAGAAAGAGCAGATAAAAATATGTGCATTCAAGGCTACTTTAAAAATATATACATGAAGGGTTCCATTTGACTGTTTCAGATGTTATGAATTCCAAAAGTCAAGCATGGACTGTTCAGTAAGTGGGCATATGGCTCATGCTGAATGTTGTAGGACATTTCACTGAAGGTCTCTGAACTGAGGTTGGGAAATGTACATACCTTTTCAGAGAGGAGCATTAGTACCTCATCCTTTAAGGCAGAGATGTGACATGTACTTTACCATTAACCCCAGAGATCAGGGGTTCACACTGAGTTCTGAAATTTCTATGTGATATAATTTCCACACTTTTTTAAACTTTCTTTTAGAAACATATCAAGGTGTGATTTTAGAATCTCATTAAAAGAGAACTGAGTGCTCGAAAATTAGAAAATTCCCAGCTGTCAGTCACCTGTGTGATTCCTCTGAGTGCTACTCTGCAGCACATGCTGTTTTGGACAACAGCAGAATGGGGACATGGAGTTGCAACATGCCAAATTTTTAAAAACCGAGGGCTTGTGCTGCATTTCCAAGTCCTGGTCCAAGTGTCCAAAATAGGGCTACTAGCCAAAGCCTACTGGAGAGAGCAAACAGCCAAGGAAAGGCTGTTGACAAGAACAAAAATGTGCCAAAAATTCCTGTGCTCTCCCAAGCTGATTGCATGCTCACAACTCTGAAATAAGGGATTATTTGAAGCCAGGATTCATGGCTTGGGCTCAGGCACCTGCATTGTTACTTTATATATTGGGGGTTTTGCTGTTATCTTTGCAGTTGTGTCAGTGCCCCTCTCTCATCCAGGAAGCAGGAATAATAGTTCAGCATGAGCTTCCTCCCCTTTCTGAGGCAGCTCAAACTTACACCTCCTGTGCAGGATAATTGCTTATCCAGTAAAAGAATTGACTCAGAGAGGCTCTTCACCTCACCTATGGATGTGAAGTCATGATTTTGCCAGAAAAGGAAGACTCATCAAGCCACAGAGCAAAAAGCAAGAGGTAGCATGACTGCTCTGCCTAGTGATGAGGCAATTTCCTGGGATGGAGCAGTTATGAGACCAGGTACTTCCCAGAAGAATCCAGGCATTTTTGCAATCTGCTTGTCACTCATCAGGTAAAACTTCCATGGGATTTCCAAAGCCTGCCTGTGCATTCACTTTTCTTTGTTCCTGTGAACAGCTTGTGCCTGTTCACAACAGTGTGTTGCCTCCAGGTTATGACCTGTTGGTTGACAAAAATAGGTGCCAGCTGAGGTTCCTGCCAGGGCATGATTGCCAGGCTGAAGAATTCCAAGGAGGTGGCTCATTTATTTCCATGACACTGTGCTCCTTTGTCTGCTCCGTGGAGCAGGTCTTGGCAAGAGGCATTGAAGCAAGCCTCTCTGTTTAAAGTGGAAAAGCTCCAAAGCTGATAAACTTCCTCTGTCAAATGGGTCAGAGAAAGGACATCCCTGCTCTAGGCCAGGCTGGTGTCATTAGGTAAATGAGGGTTGTTCCTCAGCCTTGGAAGTGATGCAGTCTAGAGCTGAGCATTCGGAAGCTGTGCTAAAGGGGATGATTGCAAAGGGCAGGATCAGGGTGGAAGAATCGGAAGCACCGCAGGGAGGAGAGCTTGCTGCTGCACTCAGAGCACCATCCTGTGCTTTGTGAACCTCTGCAAGGGGCAAGCAGTCTTTGTTCCATCAGGTGCCAGCTTTTTCCCAGGAAGCAAAGGGAGTAAAAAAACTCGAACAAGCTGGGGAGAGCCAAGTTGGGACAAGTTGGCTTCTCGGAGACTCATATCTGAAGAACCATCCAAAAGTCTGAAAATACCCTATGAACAGTGGAATCTTAAGGGTTTCTCCCCAAACCCCATTGCTACCAGTGCTGCAGTTCTGTTACTGCTGGAGTATGGTGCCTGCTCCTCAGCAGCACTGGAAGTCTGAAATTTGTTTATTCCATGCTGGAGTGAAAAGAGAACTGTTTGAAATATTCTTTTTTTATTTTTTTATTTTTTTCTTGTTAACTCAGTTGTGCTAACGTTCACTTTTGGATGCTAACGGGATGTTTTAATTCGTGAATGTTTGTTTTGTGGTGCCAGGCACTGACCTGACACAGGATCCCACTTAAAAGTTCTGCCTGAGTTGGAGCAAAGGTTTTTTCTCCAGACCCACTCAGATGAACACAGCAGGAACTTGACTGTGGGTGTCCCAATGTCAAGAGCTTTCCAGAGAATGAAGCCAGCTTCTTCTCATTGCCAAAAATGCCAGTTTTGACTGAAAGGTAAAAATTTCTTTATTCTGGCTATGCTGTATCTTACCACATTAAGGCTAGCTGACAATACAGGTTAATTTTGAAATGTGTAGAGTTGCATTTTACAAACTTATGAACCTATAGTTAAGGCAAAATCCAAATCTTTCAGCAGAGAACAGCCTGTTGGCATATTAAACTGGAAAACAGATTTAGCTGGGGAGAAAAGAATGATTTATAGAGCAGGAGGAAGAGTGGAATCGGCCATTTTCCTGTAGTACTCAGAGCCTACTTTGTCAAAGGAACGGGAGTCACTGCATTTACATACAAGGTTTCATTACTGTAGGCAAGTAGAGGAAGGTGGTCTGCAGCTCTAGAAGTTCCCCGGGGAGAGATCTGTGTGTCTGAGAAAACTTGCTGTCCATGGTTAGTGTCCTGCTGAGTAGTTCTGAGGGACATAATGGCTTGCCTGGGTACTAAAAATGCACATCTCGTGATGCTGGCAGTTGCTGGAGGTAGTGGGTGTAGCAACCACCCGTCATTTAAACCAACTGCACAGTGCAATTAGGCTTTAGGGAATAGATAGCTGAAACAATAGGAGCCACCACCCCAAAAATGAGGGTATGTACAAAGCTGTTTAAGAATGTGTTGTGTAGGTGGAGGCTTTGACAACAGGCTGAATTAATGTGCAGGTGGCTGAACACTGTTCATGTGGAAGAGAAACCAGAAAGACATCAGGGCAGCATGCAGAGAAGGCATAAAGAAAGTCACAGCCAAATAAATACTTCCTCTCTGAGTAAAAACTGAGTTTTCAAAAGTCAGGCACCTGGAGCTTCAAGCAAGCAAGGTGTTACTTGCTCTGAAGTTCTCACTGATATGTGAGAACTTGTGTTTTAGGAGTTGCTCTGAAATCAGGAGGCTTTGTATCAGGAAAATGCAATACCAGGTTCCAACACCTGTCCAACTGCAAGAGGTAAATGATGCAGAAGTATTGACCAGTTAGAACGTGGCAGTGCTCTGATGGATCTCCTCATTATTGCAATGTCAGAGAAGCAGGTATCTTGGCTTTTAACTCTAGTTAAGCAAGTGAACCCTTTATATGGAATGCAACTTCAGATTCCAGTGTGCAAAATACAAATTAACATCAATTAGAAGGAAAAGGCCAGGTCAGAATAAAACACAAACCAGACCCACCTGGCCTAAGTCAATTCTAATGGAGCTTTCAACATAGGAATATTTACTTGCTACAGAGTTGAATTTGGCAAAGTGAGAGTTGCACTTGGCTATGGAGGTTTGCTTTTTTTCTTTATTGCACAGTCAGCATGATCACAGTTCAATTTTACCCTTTGATTACTACAGTGTCCAGCACAGTCTCCCTTGAACGAGCTTTCCTTGGTTATTCACCTACCTCATTGCCTAGAAAACATCAGGTTTTTTGCACAATGTTTGTTTTGTTGACTAGATTTAGCATGTGAGTGGGTTGTCTGCTGTGACAGAAAGGTTGTCCCTTGTGTCTTTATTTGAAAAAAAAAAAGGCTTTTGACAGTCTATTTATATGCCTGACCTTAAGATATTTCTAACATTATGAGTTTGTGAGACAAAGTTCAAGTCTCTCCAAACTGTGCCTTTCACAGATAGTTCCTTGGTTTGAAAGTGTCTGCAGGCTCCACGCAATTTCCCCCTGCAACTGAGTCTGACTTTTATTAAAGCACTGTCTGCATCTGCCTTTCATTAGTCCCATGAATGATCACTAAGTGTAGATTTAGATTCTTCTTACGCTTACATTGCAGAAAATGAAAAGCAAATGGGTTCAAGGTAAGACGGAAGCAAGGCTGTACATAACTCTGCAGCATTCTTCTGAACCCCAGCTAGCTCTCTGGTGATGCACTGGCCAGAGTACTGGCTTTTCTGAGCTTTTCAGAATTCATTACCCAGAGTTCAACCTCTAGACATTCTTTCATGTGTATTAAAGAAGTTTTTAGTCAATTTTCAAAGCGGGAAAACAACAAACACAATTATTTATTTCTCTTAAAATAGTGAGCAGTGTGAGATATCACACACTGTACATGGAATAAGCCACCAGGGTCATCCAATCCGATGCCTCACAAGCACAGGGGTAATTGGTTAGACCCAGAAGGTCTACAAATCACCCATTCTGCATATACCACAAGCCACAAAACACTCCCCAATGCTCTGTAACAGCTTGAAGTTGTACAGCACAACCATTCAAAGACACAGACTGTTGTTTGCCACAGTCCGGCCGTTGCAATCACGGCAATCCAGCAGCTCTTGTCACGTACCACAAGAGCATAGCAAAGAAATCTAAGGCATTTTCAACATCCTAAGCACCAAACACCCTGAAGACCTCTAAATGAAAACGCACTAAGCGATTTATTCTACCCCATTCCTTAGCCCTACTTTTGCACTCTGCTGGTATGACACACGCTCAGCGTAGGACACACACCTTGCACTTGAGCATGCATGAACATAAATATAACCCCCAGGGAGCTTCCAAAACCTTTTCTGTCTTCACAGCACAACTGTGGTGTGTCTTCTGGACTCTGCAGAGCCTGAGAAGAGAGGTGGCACCTCTCTTCCCAAGCACTTCCAAAGCCTGTCAGCTAGCCACCCAAGGCTCAGCAGCCTTGGACATGATGCAGCCCAGAGGCTAAAGGTTTTTGGTCTCTCTGATCACTGGAAAAAAACAAAAGCTCTGATCTGTGTTTGAGGGGAAGAAAGTTTTGGTTCCCAACCATCTGAGCAGACACATCTCCTGGGACTTTTGCTGCTCAAATGCAGAGCTTTTTTTCCTTCTCTTGTCCTGCTGGTGACTTTTATTTCCATGAATAATGAGGTGTGAATTGCCAGGAATATTTCTTTTCTTATGCAAAACCACCTTCAATAACTTCAGAAACAGCTGTGTGTGTTTAATATCACCATATCTGGATGCTTCTGCCAGAGTCACTGTGCCCTGCTCTCTGTATATGTGCAGAAGAAATACGGAGTATTCTCACTTGCTCTTCTCCCCCTCTCAGAGCAAAACATCAAATACAGTAACCAAAACATATGAGCTACGCAGGACCCAACAGAAAGTAGGTATGTTTTCAAAGTTATGTTTGATTTGAATTTTGAGATTTAGTCCAGTTCAGGTCTTCACTTACCCAAAACAGTTGCATCCATCTTAATTTAAAAAATGTAAATAGCAGCTCTGTTAGCGACCAGAAAATTATTATCTAAAGCTAGTTCCAAATGAAATGGTTCAGGAAAAAAAAATGATCTGAGAGCAGTACTCTTCTGGTAGCAGGTAGATGAGAGCTTTGCTTCACATGGAAGATAGGCTTGGACTATTGGCATCCAAACAGATCAGCAGTGTGACATTTGTTTCCCACAGGAAAATCCTTTCCCTGGGGTACAGACAGGAAATCCAAAATGAGAGGAGGTAAATACCAAAGGACCACTGAGGAAAGGGGAGGAGAAAGAACAAAAAGCACAGTGTTCACTTGTTGTGTCCACTAAAGAAGGGCTCAGGAAAGAAAACTGCATGAGAAAAAAGTGCTTATTTTTATATTATATGAAGTGCTGTGACTGCAGGATGAACCACTTCCGTGCTGCGAAGCTGTAGTGCAGATCACTGTGCAGCCCAGTGAAGTTTTTATTTACTGTGCTCTTTGTTTCCTTAAAAATCACTGAATTCCTTTGGGGAAAAAAAATAAATCAAAATTCACCTTATTCAACTAAAGCATGAGAAAGACCCTTAAGTTTGTTCACAGCACTTGTTTTTCTGAGTGCTGCCCGCTGTGAACCAGCAGCTTTTGTGAAGCTCTTTACTCTTTCGTGTTAGAAATTTTGGTACAAACTCAGTGATCCAGTAGTGGGTGAGGATTACAGCAGCACACGTGTATTTAACTCGGGGACCTTATGCTGACCGTGCTTTGTCCAGGCTCACACAGCCTCTCAAGCTGCTTCCCTCTGAGTACAGGAGGCTCTATTTCAGATGTAATGAGGGCTGGGAGGGACGGGAGCCGACCCACTGAGCCTTGCAGTCGCTCCTTGAACTCACTGATGGGAGCTTTGTTTTGGACCGATGCTGTCGGATCAGGCTCCCCCAGAGCTCAGCACACAAATGCCGGGCAGCAACGGGGTGGAAACGAGAGCTAATCCTTGAAGCACAAGGAACAGAGCAAGGATAATTCACCTTGGAAGGAAGGGCAATGCAAGGCTCGTCTGTGTCGAGCTGCTGAGATGCTCCGTGACAGGGAGACTGTGAAACAGGGGCTCTGAAAAGGACATTCTTCACATTGGAATTGCTGACTTGAGGTTTTTGTCAGCTGGATCTTTGGGCTTCTTGCCAGCCCAGAAAAAGCTAACAAAGGCCATTTCTACTGTTGCATATGATCAGGGAAGAAGGAAACGAAGAAGAAAATCAATGAGGTACTGTAGTACTTTTAAAAGAGAAACATTTTTTGCAGAGAAATGAAAATGGAAAGTTAGGACAGCTTTGAAACTGAAGCTACAATCCTACTGTGGTCAAAACTTAGAAAAGATTTCTCAGATGGAATTGTTTGAACTGGATTTGTTAATCAAAGGCAAATTTATCTTCAAGTGTTATTTTCACTTACTCAACATTTTTTTTCACTGTTTCCTATGTTCTTTGGAGGGTTCATGCTGTCTTAATGTTTATCAGGATTGCATGATTTCTGCGCCTTCCAATAAAGAAATAGGATACTCATATATCCCTGTTTTTCAAACTTCCATTTCAGTTTTTTAGCCATTTAAAAGCTCTCCGACTGAGATCAATGATTTCATGGTGCTCACAGTCCCTGGTCATGGCATATTTAACAAAAGTTGAGCTCTCAGATAACTTTTCCCAAACAAATTCCAGTATAGCTACATTCTGACATTCTCTTCCTGAGCTTTGACCAGATACAAGTGGCACCATTTCATTGCCAAATTCTATCCAACTTCTATTAAAAAAATAGAAAACATTTTTAATAGGGAAGTATAACTAACTGTTGCTGTCCTTTCTCTGTATAAACTGTTATCAAGACTTTGAAGTTCTGCCAGCTTGTTTCCATTACAAGGAAAACCTGATACCAGCTGGAATTTCTGGAGTACAGAGAGAGCAATGGCATTAGTCCTGTTGACTTTAAAACTATGCATAATGTCCTGAGGTTTAAGAATACAGAATAAAGAGACTGGAAACAATTTTCTTTTAAGAGGTCTCTGCCTCTTCAACACTCTAAGCAGCTTCGTCTGTTAAAACTTCTTTCTAATGTGATATCTACAGGAACTTTTCTCATTCTCTCACTCATTTTCAAGGCTTTCATTCCTCGTCTCTCCTGCCCATCAGTACTTCAAACTATCAAATGTTCCAGCCCTGTGCTTATCTGCCCCTTGAGAAGCCTCACTGCTCACACAGCATAACTTCTACTTCATGTTTTGGGTGTTAGCTTCTGGGATTTCTCAGGCATCGCTGCTCCTGAGAGTCCTCTAGTTTGCTTAATGCAAGCCTGGGACTGATGAAAACGGTGATTAACACTTTCAGCCTAACAGCTGGCTGCAGCTAGGGACATAAAAACCAGCTGCCATGTTCTGCTGACTGCATGCATCAGCAGGCAGGTAAAGCTTCATAATCAAGATAATCTGTGGTAAGGGTCCTTCCTTGTATACACACACAAGCTATAGCCCTGCTTCATCTGCAAAACAACATTCAGTTTCAGCATGTGTACTGTATTAAGCTTTCTTTGCATCAATGTAAAAAAAATCTTCTGCAATATGTCGTGAGTGGAGCCATATGGTGTGCAAGAAACAGGTGGAGCAAAGGCTGAGCAACAAGCATTGAAAGAAGAAAACAGCCATTATTTTAAATAGTCAGGATAAAGGATTGCATTTGTGGCCATCACCTTCCAAACAATTATTATGAGAATTGTCAAGCCTGAGAGATGTGCTGCTAACAGTTCTGTGCTGTATGTTGTCTATGGCCAGGAATTCCTACAGGACAGTTTTCCCTGACTTACATTTTGAGTGTTCACAATCTACTGGTTTTGTTATGATATGTTCACCTCCATCAAGGAGACTTATTTCAATGTCCCTATTGTGTGATTCTCAAACCCACTAATGCCCTTTTCGAAGTGGTCGCTGGAGCACTTCCCAAGTAAATATTTGTTGAAGTGCTTATTAGCAAGACAATTTCCTTGGATATTTTCTCTTTCCATGAACATTCTTATTAGAAATGTTAACAGAAATGAGAGGCAATTTGCAAAATTTGTTGATATTTCTATAGTGGAAAAGGATGGTTTAATCAGGGTATTTACAAAAGCAAGCCTCCTTTTTATTTTGCCTTTTGCTTGACGTCTGTTTTCTTTTTATAACAAAAAGAACCCCTATGCAGTTGTATGTTCCTATGGCAAGTAAAAGCCAAAGCAGTCATCCAGCTGTTAAAATTAGTGTTAAATCTGAATTTTCTATGGATTTCCCACTGCATGGCAGGAAATCAGCTTTCATTGCTGCTTCCCCCTCCTCCCCATCCAGCCTCCTATTAGATTAATACCAGAAGCATGAAGTAACGTTTAACAGAAAGTTGTTGCTTTTAGCTCTGGGAAAACTTGGCAGCGTCTCCAGAAATGAAGGGGGAGGGGGAACCTGAAGCCTCTGTTAACTAAAGAGGAGATTGGAGGCATAACGAAATATTTTTCTCACATTAAAATTCTGAAGTTTAAAAAAATACACTAAAGACAAACTGTTCCTAAGTCTAATGAGGATCTGCTGTCATTCCTCCTCTCTCTTTATGCATTAATTGCCCAGCTCCTATGGGATACTTTCATGTCCCCATTTCATATTGCTTAGTAATTTATGTCCTGTTAGTAAAGTGTATCACTGAAATAGTGCATTTCTCTTTTTGGTTAGAAAGGGTTTCTAGCTTACAGGATGGTCTGAGGAGCTTGCAACCAGAAAGAAGGTTGTTGCTCACCAGCGCTGAGATCCCTCCCCTTGAGTGCTTTAAGGTTTCAGTAGTACAAAGAAGAAAAAAAAGGAACATGTAAACAAGGCATCATGACAAAGAAGCCAGACTACCCCCAGCTTCCTATCTCAGATTTTACAGTGGTCTTGAAACTACAACAAAATTATAATTTATTAAAACAACGTGTTAAAGATTGTCATATGTAAATTTCCTGTGATACTGTGGGATCAGCAAGCATATTTTATTGCTTCCTGTGGGCCTAATCCTACATCATTCAGTGGGAATTTAATGGGAAATGTGTGGTGTCATGGCCACAGCGGCACAGCCCAGAGCAGAGAGCATACATAGGGCTCTGTGGTAAAGGGGTGCCCAAGCTCCAGGAGCAGCACGGCGGGACAGGGACAGGTGCTCTCCAGGAGCAGCGTAGACAAGGACACATGCGTAAGTCAGCAGACCTTACACGGCTCAGCTCCTGTAAAATAGCATTTTCAAACTACTCATATTCCCAAAATATCTGTGTTTATTTGCTTTTCAGTTTACCTTGTACTATTAGCTGGAGTGCTGCCCTGTAAAACTTTAGCTTTTGGTTAAAGTGCAGAGTTCCCACCCACCACAGGCTGGGCAGGTGGAGAGATGTAGAGCTTTCAATCTGAAGTACCCAGGTGCTGTGCTTTCTTTACACTAAGCTCAGGTGCCAAAAGCCCTTCCAGCAGTTTGCAGCCTGCACAAAGGGCAAGGTCAGCCAGAGCCCTCCTGCAGTTTCATCCCCTGCCCAGCCTGCCCGAACCCAATCCTGTTACTGGCCTGCGACAGACCCTATAAGGAAGGTGGCACATCCAGCAGCAGGCACAGGAAACAGTGTTACCTGTAGGATGGCTGGGCAGGGTCCCCCATTATCCCCCGGGGTAACCCAAAAGGCGGCTGGCATAAGGAGGAAAGGGAAGAACAGAATACTGATTATTCTGGCACAGGGCATATGTAAGGGGTATGTGCCATATCCTGTCTTGTCATGCTTTGCATGCCAACACGCTGTCTGGTACAGAAGCTATCCTGGCCTCAGGAGCCAGACTTGTACAGCACCCATCCATTAAAAACCTGTGGGGAAATGCTGGACCACCTTCCCCTTTCCCTTGCATATTCTGTTGGGAGATGAAGGTATGGTATTCTGTGACATTCTCCACTATCCTGTTCTGATGCCTTGAAGTGGCTACCTGAAAACAGAGGCAAGGCAAAAATAAGAGAATAAAAGTAGGTATTTATTTGAAGGGCCTTCAAAGGTACACCCTGGGAGTGTAAATCCTATGAGGGGCTCCACCCAAGATGGACCCGGGTCACGGGTTCTTTACGCTTCTGTAAGTTTGGTCCATTTGCATATCAGGGTTAATTCTCCAATTATAACTTCAGTTAATGATGTAATTACCCCAAGTTTGCCCCTCCTCTTCAAAGGCTTTTAGTTTACACATTTTGAGGCCTGGGACAATCTAAGTGTCCTTGGAGAGCAAACCTGGAGAGGCTTTGTTATGTCTAACCAGCTTGAGAGAACAGTAGTTAACAGGCCACACGAAACTTCATAGTTACACACTAGGCAGTACAGGATTTGAAAAATATAAAAGTTAAAACCAAGGCATCAGTTACACTTTTAGGATTTTGTTGAAGGGGGTGCAAGTGCAGTGGGAAAGCTAAGTGGTGGGTTGTCACCACCACCTTGACTTCTATTTTGGTTTAGGTCGATTTTACCTTGGGTGTTAGTGCATCTTCAGGATGTCTGTCTTTGGGTTTAGTATATTTTGTCTAAGCACTTAAGGCAATTTTAAGTAAGGGCTCCGTAGGGAGAGAATTGTTATAATTTACATTTTTCAGATGATTTTAATCCTGCCTCTGTTAGTAGAAAAAAACCCAGAAATCTGAGGCCAAAATATATCTCTGCATCTTATTCTGCCTTATTACTGTGAGAAAGTAGTAGCAATATTGTGTGTGTCATCCTTTGTGCTGCTAATGGGACATAATTCCATATTTGGGGCCATCTGCTGAAAAGAAAACCTCTACAACCCTTCTGAATGCACATATAAAAACCTGTCAGCAAAAACAACTTCATGAATCAGTTGTGAGAATATATTTTATCTAACTTTTGTTAGGCAAAGCTTTTTCCTTTACAAAAGCCCAAATGACTCCGAACACAATGAAAGAAGTTTTGGCAACCATCTTTCTTTTTGGTACAAATACATTGTTTTACCTCTTTTGACTCTATACTAACTAATTCAATTTCACTTGAAGGGGAAGAATAAGTTTTTGCAGGAGGAAGAAAACAAATGAGAATTTATTTCAACACAGAGAGATCCCTCTTTACACAGATTAACTGTGAAATTAAAGTAGTAATTTTGGTTCTTCTTTTCCATACCTTGCCCCCACTGAAATTTCTTGTGTAACCTTGGGCAAATAGCTTAAATTGCTTTAGATTTCTTCTCACTTCCTAGTAAAGAAAGTACTGGTTTACTGATATGGCCCACAGTATTGTTATATATGCATCCAGATTTGATAAATAGAGCCCAAAGGAGAATAGAAAACTTCCCTGGCTTGGCATCAGAAGACAACCATAAGGCCTCCAAACTTGGGTGCATGTAAGGACTTATGCATCAGCTTATTGTTTGCTGGGTAAAAGATAAGACTAGAAGAGGCAACTACGGAATGAAGGTACCCATGTATCCAGCCACTGAGTACAGAACGATTAGCTGTCCTAATCTGTGACTATAATTGTAAACCAGTGTAGCTACAGAATTTGCACCATGTCTTGTGCCAACAGCTTTCCTACTGTTTTGGCATCTATGAGGAGCACTGACCGAGGTTTTGCTAGTGCTTGTAGTTTCCAACATGTTTGCTCACAGTTCGTGTATCAAAAATGTACTTGTGTACAGGAAAAAACACTTTAGTACCACTGTAGAGAGCTTAGCAGCAGCAGCAGAGCTGGCTGGCAAAGCCCTAAGCCACCCCCACCGACCAGCGCACACGCCGATTCTAGGAAAGGGAAGCAATTAATCAGCTGTGAAGACAGAGAACCATATACAAGCTAATAGGGGAGTGCTCTTGTGATTTGAAGCAATGTCCATCCTGTGGTAGCAAAAATTCTTTTGATCACTAAAATACTCTATTTAATGAAGAAATAGCGTGATCTTTTACTGCATTAAATGGTCCGGTTGCTTAATAAAAATGGTTACCTCTCCAACAAATCTTGTCTTGTTTATATCTTTAGGCCATTATGGATACAACACTGCTGCTACTTAAATGAGTCATTATGAGTTGTGCAATTATAGACAGAGGGATTTTTTTTAAGATAACTACTTATTATTAACAGAAAATTAACTGCCTAAATTAGTCTCCCTTTAATGGTAGTTCTGCAACACAGTTATACTGTGGGCTGGGCAGTCAGCATAAAAGAAGAGCAAACCTCCCAGCTGTGCTGTAAATCTAGGCAAAAACTCACAGAAGTGCAACAAAACCCACCTACCAGACCTGTCCCTTAAGCTCTGAATTCAGCTGCAAAAGCAGCCAGTGCCTGATGATTCAGAAAAATGCAAAATGTAACTGCTTTTTTTGCCTTGCAATTACAATCTAGTTAATTGTGTACAACTGTGCAAAGGAAGAGAGTAAGGAAATTCCTTTCTTGACCCTTCTAGCGATCGACTTGTGCCCTGAAGCATGAGATTTGATTACTCATGTAACTTATTTTCCCCAGGCAGTTTCTTCTTGATAGCTCTTGTGTGACAGTTTAAGAAAAGTTTCAGGACGAGTCACAAGACCACTCCACTAGTTGAACCCCAACTTATTTCAATATCGATATACATTTCTACTGCGTGGTGCATTAATAGATTTCTAGATTTTTAACTAGGATGACCAGTGTAACTACAGGGTGTGATTTTTTTTTTCACCAGAATGGTACTGATGAATGCAGTCATGCTCCATGTTGCTTTCTGATTTTGCAGAGATTCCCAACAAGTCTTAAAAATAAAGATTCTTTCATAACCTAGAATCCAGCCTACTACACTGCCTCAAAATGTCTTTGAGGGTGTTACAGCAGAGGAATCACTGCTTGCTTTGAAGTTTCACCCAAAGTTCTGGTTGTGACCATTGTTACTATTTTCAAGCTATAAACAAGTGGTTCAAAATGCTCTGGTTACATGCTGGAAAGCACTGAATCCTTACGACTTCATTTGTTGTCACAGGTTTGTTCAAAAAGGGTGCAACTTGATAATCCAGTGGTGTGTTGGTGATGCTGGCTCAAGAAACGGAGGTTCAGTCTCAAGCACAACTGCTCAGATCTATTTGTTTCTCTTCTCATCAATCACTCTAATGCAAGTACTTTTTGGACCTTTTCCAGAAGAGGTAGAGGCGTTGGGAAGGAAGAGGTTTCACCTGGAATCATTTTCTTGATCCGGTTTTCATAAATAATTGCATCACCCCACCAAAGAATGTCACAAATCACAGATTGTGAATCCAAATGAGTAGTTAAGGCACGAAATGGAAGACACCAGACCAGTTTTGCCACCAAAGAAAAGGCTGGGTGTAACAGCGCCCAGTCATCAATGGGAAGCTTTATCTCAACCGATTTTGTCAGGCTGGGAATCGCCTCTCTTCCTGAAGGTAACATAAAGCCTGAACCAACTCCCAGCTGTGGGCTGTGGCTCATTTGACAGAAATGCAGTCATATCCACACCTGATGTGGATAAAATCCGTAAAGGTAAGGGACCAGGTAACGCAGAGGTTGTGACTGCAGGTGCCTGCTCAGAGATTATTTCAGTTCTGAAGTGCTCTCTCCTTCTATCCTATAGAAGCATGGCATTGAAGTATGGCAAGAAAATGGCATTTTATTACTATTTTCAATGCTCCTGATTAAAGCATGCTTTTTGCAAACATTCCAACATTTGATTTCTACTTATATGAATTACCATGGAAACAAAACTTTTATCAGGCATGCTTGCATACTGAGGGGTGGAGAATTTCAAAAGCCTCTGTGATATGCAGTATAGTTGATGTAGCAGTACAATTGCCATGAAAACTGTTAATGC
The DNA here is from genome assembly GCA_013397725.1 of Rhagologus leucostigma. Classification (NCBI taxonomy): domain Eukaryota; kingdom Metazoa; phylum Chordata; class Aves; order Passeriformes; genus Rhagologus; species Rhagologus leucostigma. The sequence goes on from VZTD01000172.1 coordinate 3,919,201, forward strand.
TAGCTAGGTGGACTGTTGAACCCGTCTGTGACTTGTAGCTCTCGTGCAAGTTTCCATATACTTTTTCCTGACTTTCTTTAATAGTAGCATTGCTTCTTTTGTTCCAACAAGAGTTTTCAGCTCTTTAGTTTATGGAGTTTCACTTGTTTCCTAATTTTTAAGTATTTCCTACTCATAAAATGTCCAAGACAGGTTTTTTTGGTTGTTGTTTTAAATTGCCAGACTCTTGCCTGTTAAACATTACAGCTTAACAAGTTATTTTAGAGCCTCAGCTATGGCTGGTTTTGAGTACTTACTATTAGTTTAAAAGTAAGTCCTATTCTTTATTTTTATTTCTTTCGCTGAAAAGAAACAGATGACACTGGTTTAGACAAAGTTTTCTCAGCATACAGGTATCAGGGGAAACGTGGTCTGCCTTACCCAGCTTTGCTGCCTCCTCACCTACCGGGTAGGATTTAAGTGAAGGAACATTTCAGCCTTCAGAGTAACAGTTTGACCACATGAGCAAAGTTGCAGCTTTCCATACTCCTAGGCTTCGCTTTCCCTAGGGAGATTTTTGCAGACTATTACTTACAGTTTTTCTCACTTAAAAGGAAAAGGAAGATCACGTGAGATGAAGGGAAGGCTGGCTGCTTTTGGTTCTGGCTGTGGCAGGATTAAAAGTAATTTTCAGTTCTACCAACTGTGAGCATGTCCTTAACTCTGCATTTATTACAGGCATATGCCTTTATTTTTTAAGTGTGTGTACTTCTCCTTGCCTGCTCAGTGAACAAAACAGAAGAGCCAGGTTCAATGCTAGTGGAAAATGAAACACTGGGATGTTTGTGGAGGCATCACAGAAGAGACCATCTAGGTTCTGGCCTTTTAGAGCAATTACTCTCAAAGATTGTCTTTTTATATGTAAACTACAGTAGACACCAGGACAGTCAATGGCTTTTTTTTTTTAACTATTCTCTGGTATTGTGGGTGTCACTATACAGATTCCAGGTGTTAATGAGTTATTACAAAGTTTATATTGTAGTAAAGTTATGGTCCTAGCCAAGTAAAATATCCCCTGGAATATGTGAGGCAGGAAGTGTATCACAGCAAACTCCGTACCCTCGTGGCACATGGGAACAGTCAGCAGTCGTGCTTTACCTGGCCGAGGGCTGGGTGAGCTTCGACCCATCCCGCAGGACCCCTGCACAGCAGGTGAGTGCTGCTATTCCCGAATTTCCTCTTCGGGAAACAAACGGGGAAAGGTAAAGTGACGAGGCCACACAGCACGAAACAAGATCGCTATGCAGGATACTCTGGCTCACTGCCCCGAGTCCTGCAGGCTGGCTCGCATCTCTCACCGCCGGGGTTTGCCGTACCAAGCTGACACTGCACAGGCGCTCGGAAAGCGAAGGCTGGTTATACGCCCTGGGCTGCCAGCACCCAGTGATCCCGGGCGTGGGACGACCCCTCCCCGGAGGCTTTGTCCCTTTTTTTTCCCCTTGTAACAGCTCCAACCCCGCCGGTGGCCTCGATGCCTCCGTCACTGAGCAGCCTCCTGAGCCAGGACCCCTGCAGGGTCCGGGCTGGCACCTCCAGCCGCTTGCCAAACACGGCACGGGCGAGACGCGTTACTCTGGCAAACACGCTTTGCCGAGCTGGTGCTGGTTTGTAGGACTGCTTTGGTGTGAAAACACCTCCAGCAAAGGGCGGCAGGGCTCACCAACCCGTTCCCTACTTTGGGAACAGCAAAACGCTGGTGGTGGCAGCTGTATCCTTCGGTGATGCACGGGGATTGGACGGGGGTCTTTTGGGAGCCCCGAGTGTGTATACACACGAGGGTATCTATGTATACACACACACACTTTCATGGGTGTATTCTCCTCAGGTAAGAGAAAATCTTGAATCTCAGGACACCTCAGGCAGAGGCAACAGCAGGGTGTGACCCCGGGCTGGGTCAATGGCACGGGCGCCCCAACCAGGGCACAGAGGCAACCCGGCTCCTCTCCGGGATCGGGAGGGCCAAGGGCAGCCCCCTCTGAAACACGGCTTCCCCGGGGATGAGGAGGAGGAAGATGAGGTGGCGGGCGGACGCAGGTAAAGCGCAGCCCCAGCCCCAAGCACGGAAAACGGGGCCCGCGCCCTGCCAGCGCCGCCCTGTTTGCTCAGCTAATCTCGCGGGCAGGAAATTGCCTGGCGACTCATATTTGTGGATCGTGAAGAGCTCCACCGCGGCCCCTCCGGGGATATTCCTGTGCCCGTTTCCCCGTTCTCGCCCGTCCATCCCCTGCTCCCTTCCTCCCCCCCATCCCGGCTGCCCTTCGCCCGCCCCGCTCCCGCGACCCCGGCCTGAGGGGAGCGAACCATTCTGCCCGCGGGG